>CAJNDT010002757.1:408061-653061 GCA_905221615.1 Symbiodinium sp. CCMP2592 | reverse complement strand
TGAAGAGGAAGACGAGCGCAGCAGGTCACCCAAGACCGCGCCCGCTACAAGCAGCCGCGCAGGTCAAGAACGACCGGAGGCACCAAACCCGCCGCCACAACGGGGGGAACGAGAACCTCCTTCTCAGGGGGATGCAGAATCCTCGCCCAAACAGGGGAGCGAGGATGAAAGCTCGGCCGTCAGAAGCCGCACGCCTAAGGAGCGGCCGGCCAACGCTCCCCAAGCGAAAGCCGGCGCTGAAGCGCCGGAGGCAGCAGACGCTGCCACAAGCCCCGCGGGCGAAGTGAAAGAGGAGTCTTCGGAGTCCAGCAGCTCGCCCAAAGAACCTGGGGGTCCTTATTAAGGGTCCCTCCTTTTACCCTTGGATACACTTGGAGGAGCAGGGGACTTGGTAAGGAGGGTTATAAGTAGGGTTATATTTGGGGTAACTCCATCTGGGGTACTTTTAACTCTACTTATGGCCATACTTACTAAGTCCCTTGCCCCTCCAAGCAGAACTGCTCCAGGTTAAGAAAGTCGGTGACGAGACGTTCCGGCTGTGCTCAGAGCATGTGGACGAGATGATCAATGTCTCGACGGACAGAGTGCCCTCCAAAACCCTCAAGCCCGGAACCCGAAACCCAAAACCCCAAACCCTAAGCCGTCAACTTTAAAACCCTAAACTCGAAACCTCAAAGCCACACAGGACTAAACCCTGGAACCGTGCCTGCGGTCTTCTTTTGCTTTCAAGTGGGGTCTTCGAGCAAATGTTCCAAACGCTAAGCCTTGTATTCTACCTACCTGGGCCCAGAATGTCATACCCTTCCTCTGTGTTAGGCTAATGTAGGCCCTAAATGATTACCAATACTATTTTAGGGGTTCCTCATTAAAGTATAAATATAGTATAGTGGGCCTCAAAACCCTATTCTAGTTATTGAGCCCCTTTTATGAGTCTTATGGTTATTGTCGGTTTTCCTATATAAGAAAGCAGGTACCCAAAACAGGGGCAGGGGATGAGATTCAAGCCAGACATGTGATCTGCAAGGGCTCGTCGAGGGCTGTACAAAGCCAAGGGGGTTCTACAAGAGTTCTAATGTAGGAACCTGATTAGGCCTTTATTGGGCCTTTATTGGGGCTCCTTGTATGGATCTTGTTTTTGGGGTTATAGGCCCAGGGTTTCTTAATCAGGTTCCTACATCATAGAAGTTCTGTAAGGGCTCTACAAGAGCTCTAAAAAGCTTCTATAAGGGTTCAATAAGGGTTCTGTAAGGGATCTATAAGGGTTCTATAAGAGTTAAGTTCTATAATCTGTGGTACCCAAACTCTCCGGTAACCTACGAATTAGGTCACCAAGCCCACTATTTGGGTAACTGGAGGCCTCGGGGTATTCTTGGGAGGACGAGATTTGCGCTGCAATCAAAGACTCCTTCATAGACACTCGCCGCTTGCGCTGCAATCTCTGGCCGCTGGCCTTCTCTCGCTTTAGGGTTTGGGCTTTAGGTTGAGGGTTCAGGGTTTAGGCTTTATTTAGGGGTTACGGTTTCGACCGGTTGAGCCCTGGAAGATCTCTTGGGTTTGAGTGGCTAGTATTGGGAGTTTAAGTGTCTTATGGTTTAAGGGCTAAGGGAGTCAGGCCTTGCAAAATCGGGGCCTGCACAATTATAATCGTGTTCCGTTCAGGGTTCCTGCTACATGGGTCTACATGCGATACTATCAGGGTTGCGCAGTATCTATTTTAGGGCCTCACTAAGTGCAGTAGGGTGCAGGTAGGAGTATACTATAGTTGCATTGAGGATTATCTGGGTAAGCATGTTTTGGTTTCTTAGGTTTCCATATTGCAACTACACGTGAGTAGCACAAGACCCCATTGTGCTTACTTACGGCCCCGAAACTGTCCCGACCGTCCATTGTAGCCTGCGCTGAGAAGTTTACCCTCAACTCTAAACCCTATACACCCTGCACCCTGAACCGCAAGCCCCAAACCGTGAATCCTCAGCCCTAAACCGTAAGCCTTGCATTCAAAGCAAAGCTCAAGGAAGGTCGTCATAACCTAGGAGCCTGAACTGAAGGATTACCAGTAACGTTACTTGGAGGGGCAGGGGACTTAGTAAGTACAGTTATAAGTAGGGTGTTAATTGGGGTAAACTCCATTTAGGGTACTTATAACTCTACTTAAAACCATACTGACTACGTCCCCTGGCCCTCCAAGTAATGTTCCTTAGGGGTTTCAACCTATTTACAGCACAACGTGCCCAGAAGCTTTGTTTCGATCACTGGAGTCAGCCTGAACGACCCCTGAGGAACCCTTTAAAAGGATCCCTACATTATTGACATTCTGAAGGCCCCTGTATCACTGAGTTTCATACTGGGCCAAATGATGCTTGAACGGAAGCAATTTCATGTCGAACGCCTTTTTTTTGGCGGTGCATGTGTTTGTTCGAAAGAGTGTTGTTGAGTTGTTTTTAGGGTTTAGGTCAGGGCTTTGGTTTTTCTTTGGGTGCTCTTCGGGTTTTCCGGCTTCTGAATGTTCGGGGATTTTGCGTGTAGCTTTTTAAACATATTTTCAGTCGTTAGCGTTGTTAGGGTGTTCAAATTTTTTTGGGGGGAAGGGTGTAGGGTGTGTAGGGCTTGAAGCATTGCTTTTGCGTGCAGTAAAGCTTTCAATCTCGTGTGGGGCAGCCATGCAGGCTTATCGCTTTTGGACCCTAGGTCTAGGAGGTCTTGCAAGGACAGTTTCAGTGAGGGGGGGGGGGGCTGCCCCATCTGATAAGTTTATCGGGTTTGGGATTTAGGATTGGGGGTTTAGGGTTTCCGAATAAGGTCTTGTTTTGCTTTTCACAGTTGCCCTGTCTGATAAGTTTATCGGGTTTATGAGTTAGGGTGTGAAGTTGAGGGTTTCCAAAAAAGTTTTGTTCTGCTTCTCACAAGGGTATCTTGAAGCTGCCGCACGTGACCGCATTCATGACAAAAGTACAGTCCAAAGTCTTGCATGACCTGCCGTTGAAGTCTGGATTTGTGCTGAGACGGAAATGTGCGCCGTTCTCTATGGTGATAAGAGGATGATCCTGCCAGCTCCGGGCCAGTGCTTGCATCCAGCACTGAGGCTCTAGATTCGATGCTCTATACCTTGTACCGGTACCTTTTACTGATCATTGGGGGGCTGTGCGCCAAACGCCAAATCTTCAGCGCACATCAGCCACTAACCTTGGCCATGAACCCAGAGACTCCAAAACCGATTAATTGAGGAATCCATCTGAAATCTTGTCAGGGGTTCCTCCTATCATTGAAGTTAAGTTTCTTCATGAATCGGCTGTAGATTCTCTGGGAATCTGTGCGGCGGTTGACCGGCATTCGCAAGTCGCACCACAACACTGAGTCAAACAGTATCGTCAAGTGAGAGAGATATGTGTATGTGTAAGTGTGGCAATCACCCTAAACCCTAAACCCTAAAACCCTAAAACCCTAAACCCTAAAACCCTAAACCCTGAACCCCGACAAACTTGATGGAATATTCAGTGTCAGAGTCGGCATCATGTTTGCATTGCGCACGCCCACCGCGAACATTTGTACCATACTAAGTACTGACGTTTGAAAGATTTCAGCAGAAGTGTTGCACGACGGCAACGACATAGTAGTATTTGCGCATAATGTGGTATTTACCTTGTATTTCAGTAAAGGCGCATGCCTTCCGCGTTCGGCTGCCTTGTTTCAGCTCCCGGGTCTTTCAAGTTTCATGTGCCATCACCATCTGCCTACAACTTGCGCCCAAGTGGGTCTTGGTCTTAGTGATCGCTGGACTTCGCAAGCCTCGCCCAAAACAGAAGCAGCACACATGGGACCTGTAAAAATAGGGCTGCCTTTTTGTTTACAACAGGAGCATGGAGCGTTGGGTTCATTGGTTACACCCACGGCTCCCGCTACTTTTTATAGAAGGGATGGAAGCACACCAAGGATCCCTATAAGCCGAAAACCCCGAACATTAAACTCATTAAACTCTAAATCCTACAATCCCCCTAGCCCCCTCCACCCAAAAACAGCGCTGCATGAACGAAGGCGTGGTCCTAGAGCCGGCAGGGGCTCTGGCCACCGCCGGTCTCAAGCGCTACGCCCAGCAGAGCAGTAAGGCCGGTTTCTGTTTGCAGATTTGTCCAGGGTTCGGTTTTCATGTATTGTTTTGATTTTTTGCTAGGGTTTTGCAATGGTTTTTGGCAGGTTTTTGCGACGTTTTGCCAGGATTCTTGTTTTTTTGCACGTTTCTTACGGGCGTTGTGAGGCTTCTGGGTTTGTAAGACTAGAGCTTTATGTGGTTCTACAATCTAGGAGTTTTGTAAGTGCTTTCTGATGAAGTTCTCAAGGTTTTGGGTTCAGCGTTCCGGGGTTTGGGGTGTTGGGTGCGGTTCACTTGGAGGATCATGGGACTCAGCAAGTATGGGTATTATAATGGTTGTATCTTACTTGGGGTTATAAGTAATTGTAAGTATAGTTACCTTAACATAACCCTAGTGACCACGTCCCATGACCCTTTAACTATACCGGTTGTAGGTTAGTGGCTGGGGGCTTTGAGCTACCTTGGTAGTGTAAGTTGGCCCGAAGCCTAGTCCATTCCCACGCACTTCAACTGCTCTGAAATTCTTGGTCCTCCATTAAACCCTAAACCCTACACCCTAAACCCTAAACCCTAAACTCTACACAGCAGTGATCCTTGAACTTTGGACCCTACCCACGAAATCCTTCGGGGCTGCCAGGACCCAGTTCCTAAGTCGACTCGCAGTTTGGGGGTTTCGAGTTCTGGGTTTCAAGCTGAGTTTAGATTTCGGGTTTAGGGCAAGGCACGGATAATCGGCTAGGCTCTGAGGGCTCTTTCCTTTAGGGACCTTGCTTGGTCCTCTCAAGCTGCCGGCCTTCCTACCCTTGAGCGGTTAGGGTTTAAGGTTTAGGGGTTAGGGTTTAGGGGACACTCCTCTTGAGCCTCATCGAGGATTCTACGGCTTCCAGCCACTGGGATTAGTCCCGATTACGCGAAAGCTTTCGACAGCTCGCATCATAAAGGGGCTTGGGCTCTGCTGAACCGGGCAGGTGTTCCTGGCGGGGTTCTGTGGGCCCTCGCAGCCATGTGGAAACACCATGATCGATGGATTAGCTATGGAGGGTGTGTCTACCAGGGCCCATCTCCCACTGCAAACCTCTGTTGCAGGGGGACGCATCCGCTCCCCTTGCTGTTTTTTGATCTTGTCTGGAGGCTTGTGCTGCTCTTCCGCAGTCTCATCAGCTTCTGCACATGGATGATAGGACTTCGGTCCATGCCCCCATCCAGGACCTGCAGTCTTAGTCTTGGGAACAAGTCTGGCATGAGTTTGAGCCGATCGTGGGACTTAGTAACTAGGGTTATAATTAAGGTAACTACACTTATATGTACTTATAATCCCAACAAAGGTACTTATAACTGTTACTAAGTCCCATGAACCGCTTGGCTGCTTGGCTCTAGCGGGCGCCTTGAAAGGCTATCTGAAACCCTGCTCCTAAACCCTGAACTTTAAAATCCCGAACCCCTAAGCCTCTAGACCCCTGAACCCTACACTTTTAAACCTGAACCCCTAAACCCTAACGCCCTAAATCCGGTGGCTCTGTGTTGAGGAACTCAAAATTTGGGAGCCCTGGGGAAACCTGAGGGCCCAAACCGATACCCCAAAATCTAGACGAGTAGGCTTTAGGGTTCATACTGCTGATGGACAAAATCCTGCATTACCCATTATAATGAATATACCATAGTTCCCACAGTTTAGAGTCCTAAGGGTCATGCAAAATCCATCAACAGTAGGGTTTGTAGGCGTTACAGGGTTTATAAGATTTATAGGGCTTATAGGGTTTATAGGATTTGCCGGGTTTATAGGGTTTAGGGAGTTTTTCGGGATGGAAGATATGAGCGCAAGAGGTGGACTAGTTCCGATTGCTGCTTTCGTGGTGAGGGTATTTCCGACTGAGCACTGATAAAACTTCCTTGTTTTTATGCTTTTCTCGCTCGCTCGCTCTCTCTCTCTCCCTCTCTCTCTCTCTCTGTCTCTGTTTCTCTTGCATTTCTTTGTTTCTTTCTGTCTGTTCGTTCTCCTGAGCCTCGAACTGGACCCAAGCCCTTAACCCTAAAGCCGGAAGCCGCGGCAGCCAGGGTGGTGCCCTTGTGGCTGTGACGAGCGGCGCGAACATGGACCGCTCAAGCAGGGTTTTGGGGTTTCAGGGTTTTAGGGCTTCGGGATTTAGGGCAGGCTGTAGGGATTTAGAGTTTTTGGGCTTTCGTGATTTAGGGCTTAGGGCTGTAGGCTTGGGGTTTTTGGGGCTTTCGTGATTTAGGGCAGGGTTTTGGAGTTTTAGGGTTTGCCGGTTTAGGGTTTGCCGGTAGCGACTAGCAGCACCCAAGGCCCACCCCCTCTCCAGCAAACAACCCTAAACCCTAAACCCCAACCCGAAACCCTTCAAGCCCTAAAACCCCAACCAAAAAACGCAAACCCTAGACCCCAACCCAAAACCCCAAGCCCTACCTGTGGCCGAACAGACCAGCCTTCTTAGGATGGCTTATTCTGGTTTCCATATATAGTTCCTTAAAAAAGGTAGGTCTTTTGGGCCAGAGGTACACCCTATGATAGAACCCTTAACAAGGAACCCTAAGTCTCATGAGCTCCTATAGATCCCCCTATACTTGGAGGATCATGGGACTTAGTAATTACGGTTATAAGTACCTTAACTGGGGCTATAAAAAAATTATAAGTATAGGTACCTTAATAATGACCCTAGTTACTAAGTCCCATGAGCCTTTAAGTAGACCCTAAAACCCCTCTTATAGAACCCCTATAGATCCCTTTAAAGGAGCCCATTTAAGGAACCCTTGTTACTAAGTCCCATGATCCTTTAAGTAAGCCCCCCGCGACAGAAGACATCGCAGTTTGGGCACCCGGCGCTCCCAGAAACTCGACCCAAAGCCTGTCATCCTTTAGGGGTTGAAGTTTAGGATTCAGAGTTCTGGGTTTGGGGTTTAGAGTTTGGGGGTTAGGGCTTAGAGTTGAGGGTTTAGGGTTTAGGGTTTGTGCTGCAGATTTAGGGTATCGGGGGATATGCTTATGCGAATTAAGTTCATTCCGGAAATGTTGCCGTAAGGGTCCATGTACCCATAAGTTTTCCTTTAAGGGCTCCTTTGACGGGTTCCTTTAACGGTACCATGAGGGTTTTGGGATATGTAGGGTATGTAAGGGTCCATGTACCCGAATAGTATATACTTTGGCAAAATGGTCCCTAAATAGGTGCTTTGAGGCCAAAGTATGTTCTATTTGCGCACACAGGCCCTCTTAGGGAATTTTAGGGTTGCATGATATAGACATCTCAAGAGACAGCGTTTTAAGGTTTGGGGTTTAGGGTTTATGTTACATGATGCAGACATCTCAGGAGATAGGGTTTCAGGGTGTAGGGTCTATGTTACATCATACAGAACTCTCGAGAGATAAGAAGAGTACCCTTGATGATCTTGATGGAGCTGCAACATGATGTGTTTGGGGTGTTGCCCTGCAGAGAGGCGTCGGCTCACTATAGATTATTCCTTAGGGTTTCTCATCTTTTTTTGTGTGCGTTTACATACCCTCGAGTCCCTATCCTAATTACTAGGGTCCGGGTACTAGGGCTTTCTACGGCTCTGAGAGGACTTCGATCGGCTACGCTTCGTGTCGGAGCGTGCAGATACCAGCGAGACTCACCTGGCGACGCGGACCTGATTGTTGTATTTTCGGGCTCAAGGTGAGCCCCTAAACCTGAGTTTGGTTGTTTCGGTTAGGTTTTGGGAGAGTGCCGATCCCTTAGAGTTAAAAACATGGGGGCCTTAATCTTTCGAATAGGCTTTACGGATCTTATTAGGGTTTTCAGGTTTTCAACTCTCCTGGAATTGGAGGCTCTTGCTGGGCTTAAGAGCTCAGCTTCTGTGAGCTGAATCAAATCTTGCAGGGCGTACAGGAGTTATGGGAGTCGCTAGGGGGCCCGAAATCCCAAACCCCGAATGCGCGATTGTCAAAACTAGAGTCCCTCTTTGGGTCCGTAATATAATACGGCACCTAATATTTAGGGTACCCCAAAAGGGGCATATATATAATTTTGACAACTACCCGAATGGCTTTAACGCAGCTCTTGTCCGATGTGCAGGAAGTGCGTTAATTGTTGATTCCCTAAACCCTAAACCCTAAACCCTGCGGAGAGCTCTTGAGAATTTAATGCCATTGACCTTCATAGGCTCTGGCAGGGTCCACTCCGAGGTTAACCCTAAACAGTCAACCCCCTAAACCCCCTTAAAACCTAAATGCCCTAAACCCTAAAACCCCCTAAGCCCCCTAAACCCTAAACCTTGGTGTCTGAGATGCTTTTGGAGGTTCTGCACTACCCAGACCCCCAGGGAGGATCCACAAAGTAGATCCCTTAACGGGGGTTCCAAAAATCCATATCCCTCAATTAAGGAACATAGATCCTCCCGGGGGTCTGGGTAAGCCTGCAGCCACAAGCAGGGGCCTGGTTGCCCAGCGGATTGAGGGTTCCCTAAAGGGCTCCTTGAAAGGGATCTATAGGGGTTCTATAACGGGGATTCAGGGTCTGCTTAAAGGATCATGGGACGTAGCGACGAGGATTTTTACGGTAACTGTACTTATAATCTCTTATAGCCCCAATTAAGGTCCTTGTGCATAGCTGTATAACCATACTTACTAAGTCCCATGATCCTCAAAGTACCCAGCAGGCTAATCTGCGGCCATCCTTAGCCGACCGGCACCTGGTTCTGTTTGGGTTCATATAAAACCTAAGAGAACATCATACATATTATTTTTTGTATGGTTCTAAGGGGTTTTCGTACTTTGCGAACGTACAACGGTGGGTTTCAAGCAGGTTGAGGTAGGGTGCTTTGTCCACAGGCTTCGCCCTGTAGCCTAACACGCCTTGGCTTAGACTCTGAGCCATGAGGCCTTAAACTTACTTTAGTAAGGGCTCTTAAAGGGCTCCTTAAAGGGATCTATAGGGTTCCTTAAAGGGATCTATGGGGTTTAGGGGTTTAGGGTCTACTTGGAGGGGCAGGGGACTTAGTAAGTATGGTTATAAGTAGGGTTGTAATTGGCTAACTCCAATTTCGGGTACTTATAACTCTACTTATGACCTACTTACTACGTCTCCTGCCCCTCCAAGTAGGATTTGAGGGTTTCGGGTCCCCTACAAGTACCCTAAGCCCTGAACCTTAAATCCTTTGCATTGGGATTGCAAGGTCTCGGGGTTACGACTATGTATCTGCTACCGAGGCCATTCCCTTCAGGTCTGCTGTGCGAAACTGATTGCACGTATTTTCCCTATGATGTTTAGTGGCTTCGACTTCCAAAGGCGTGCCTTCTTAAAGGGTCATGGGACTTAGGAACTAGGGTTACTACCAAGGTAAATATACTTATTTCAAACCCCAGTTAAGGTACTTATAACCATACTTACTAAGTCCCATGATCCTCCAAGTTGTTCAACTTGAATCGGCATAGACCGGAATCAACTCCAAACTCTAGACGGGCAGTTCCCTAAATGCGGTTCTTTGTTCACTAAGGCATGTATGGCAACCCTATACATTCTTCGAAAACCAATGCAAAACCCTGTAAATCCTTCAGGCCGCCGTAAAACCATACACGACCTTCGTAAAACCCTTCTACACCCCCAGAGAGCCCAATACCCCTTAATTGAGGAATATGGCTTAAATCATCTTATGAAGCCCTATATAATTTATGCCGTATCCCTTAAGTAAGGGGTATTTGGCTCTCTGGGCCCCTTAGGCAACCCTTCTAAGTCCCGCATAGAGCATTACGAAACCTTATCTACACCCTTACAAACTCATGAAGCCCTTACGCAACGTTTCGGGAACCCTGACACAACCCTACAAAACCTTCGAAGAAGAAAGCAAAATGTCCGTAGTTCATGACAACGTACGTTATCGAACTCTACTATAGATCCCCTATAGACCCTTTAAGGAACCCCTTAAAGGAACCCCTTAAAGGAACCCTATTCTAATTATTAAGGCCTCTATACCCAGAGAGCCCAGTATCCCTTAATTAAGGAATATGGCTTAAAATTATATAGGGCTTCATATGATGATTTAAGCCATATTCCTTAATCAAGGGGTATTGGGCTCTCTGGGTAGTAGTTCATGACAACGGACCCCCAGGCTGTCCAGATCCCGGAGACGGTGGGTTCCTTCCTGCAGCTCGGGTTGGTTTCGTTATGTGGGTAGTTCTCTAAATTGTGATCGTTTTGGGGCTCCCTCATTAAAGGGATCTACAGTGAACCCCAGAAAGTTGGAACATGATTTTAGGATGATGAGTGCTAGGATTCTCCCTAGGTTACCTTAAGGGAATAAGGATCATGATGTTCCAACTTTCTGGCTTCTACTGTATAAGGGTTTTCCATAAGGGTACTTTTGAGGGCAGTTTTCCATAAGGGTACTTTTGAGGGCAGTTTTCCAAAGTCGGCTTCCTGGTTGGGGTTTAGGCTTGGAGAAGTTTTGGGCTAGTTCGTCCCCCAAGGAAGGCCGTGCCGTATAGGAGGACCGTAAATACGACCCAACCTTGCAGAACTTCGCACATGTTTTGTTTCAAGAGTTGGATCGAGTTCATAGGGGTTCCACAGGATTTTATGGTTTTCAAATGCCCCTAAACCCTAAACCCCTAAACCCGTAAACCCGTAAACCCTAAATCTTAAACCCTAGTGTCTACGGACATCCAGGGCTGGTCCCCTTCGATGAAGCGAGAGAATTGGAGATATCCACATGCCATGGTTTTTGGGGTTTGAGGCAGGGCATTGGCTCGAAATGATAGAAAGCCTCTACTATATGTCCTCTCATTTAGAAGGTACGGAGCGCCCCATCAAAAATGGAACATTTCAGGGGTCCACTGTGTTTGCTGACAGTGCCATCCATGCAGGGATGTGGCGCGACACAGTGGCCAACCTGGTCCGTGAAGGCATATTTCATAGGGATCCTTAGGGGTGTAGGGGGCAGGGGTGTAGGGGACTATATTTCCTTAAATAGGCCTTATTAGTCCTTATTATGGGCCTTAAGGCCCCCTACCCCCCCTCCCCCTACACCCCTAAGGATCCCTATGAATATTAGAGCCAAGAGCCGAGGCGCTGCTATACATGGACGACTCTGTCAACGTCTTGCATCGTCCAACGGCATTGATGACTCAGGGCGAAGTTGAAGAAGCGAGAAGACTACTATCCGACCAGTTCGAGGCTTCATTTCTCATGAAGCTCGACCTAACCAAGAGCCTTCTAGGAAAGAGAAAGTTCATCTTTCTCAAGGAGCTAGAAGTCGGTTATAAGTTATCAGAAAGCTCCTTCTTACCTCAAACTCTTGCTGAGACCAAAGCTGTCAACGGACGCAGGCCTCCCGTCCATCCTTGATGGCCTCGCCTATCTCGGAACAATGTCGAGAAGCTTGACATCCACAGGTTTACCAGCACTGATTTCATTCTCATTTGCTGCAGCTCTGACCGAAGCTGTGGTTGAAGAAGCTCTTCCTGCCACGGCTGACTCCGACACCGGCCTAGCTTTTGCCTTTAAAGGGATCAGATGGTTCCTTGACAGGTAATGTGATCCTTTGTCCGCAAGCTGCGTTTGGCAAAGCTGTACCAACTAGAAACGCTTTCAAACTTCTGGACCCTATACCTTGGACCAAAGACCCTAAACCCTAAACTGTAGACAATAGACCGGAAACCCCAATCCCCTGCGCCATATTTCTAGTGCCGTGGGGCGGCTCTGTGTTGGAGCTATCGGGGCCTCGCGTTTTCGAGGTTTCTTTTGTGTGTTGTACAACTTAGGGTTTCGGGCTTTTTTGGGCTTGCAGACCCTACTTGGAGGGGCAGGGGACTTAGTAAGTATGGGTATAAGTAGTGCTATAATTGGGGTAACTCCCTTTAGAGTACTTATCATTCTACTTGTAACCTACTTACTAAGTCCCCTGCCCCTCCGAGTAATGTCTTCAATCCAGAACTCTGAACATGCATCTGTTGGTCCGTGGGCCAAGGAGCATGTACAACTGCATCTTCCCCCGCAACGTCACGGACGGCGAATGGGGAGGGGTTTCGGGTTCTCGAGCCTAAAAGCTGTAAGCCCACAGCGGGAGCAATTGGTTGACAGTGTTCCGAGCCGTAGGATTTTCTGGGGTTTGGAGTTTGGGGGTGGAGGTTGTTTCTGGGTTTCACTTGTTTGTTTTGGGGTGTGGGAGTTCGGGGGTCTCGCAGGAGTGTTCCTACCGCATCAGTGGCGATCTCGCTGATGTCTTCATCGCCTTCCAGGCGACGCTGGGGGCCCTAAACCCTAAACTCTAATATAGGGACTTCCCATATGAATCCGTTTATAATGTAGCCCAATAAGTAGGGACATAATTGTAAAATGTTTATGCCCTTTTGGGGGCCTGATGAAATCCTACATTTACCTCCCTGCAGCCTCAGCCCCAAGGGAGTCGTCAGATTCTCGAGACCCCATGCCTAGGAACGCCTCTGCGATATGTTAGAATTTCCATCATTCCCAGAGCCTTCAAAGCCCATTAATTAAAAAATATACACCTTAAATTCGCGTAGGACTCCTGGTTAGATTTAAGGTATATTCTTTAATTAGGGGGTTTTAGGGTGTCCCTTATTGAGGGGCTTTGAAGGGCCAACCCATCTGCAGGCTTCCTCGGTTGAGGACAAGGAAGAGGTCATGAACACCATGAGGCTGTGGCTCGTGCAGGGTTCAAGGCTTTGGATTTCAGGCAAAGGGTTTCACGGCTTTACGGATTTAATTTTTATTTGGATTCGCAGGGTTACTGTATGGATTTGGGGTTCAAGGTTTTAGTTTGGGCTTGCACGGTATAGGGGTTTGGGTTAGGGTTCAAGATATGGTTTGGGCCTGCGGTGTGCTGGGGTTGGGCGGACCCGGTGGGTTGTGGGTTTAAGGCTTTGGGGCCTACGGTTTAAACGGTTTAGGTATTTACAACTAGTGTTCCTTAGGGCTGCTTAACATACCTACAAACCAAAATCTGTCCTAATTCCCCAAACCCCTACACGATGGGGCGGTTCTCTTATAACTTATATCCTATCCTGTCCTGTTCTATCCTATCCCATCCGAGTTCTGTCTCATACTATACTATATGTTCTATAAAACCATGACTGAACCATCATGCAGCCCAAAACCTAGTGGTGTGGGTTTAAGCGTGTTCAGGGTAACTGTCAAGATCATGATCCGTTTGGGGAGCCCTATACATTTCTACGCTGAATACAGCACACCACGGTTTGGGATTCCGACATGGACCGTTTTGGCAACCACCCACATGCTGGGTTCTTGGGTTTGCTGACCATGGTATGGAAGCCATATCTGTACTGTTGATGGACAAAATCCTGCATGACCCTAAGGACTCTGAACTATGGGAACTATGGTATATTCCTTATAACGGGTAATGCAGGATTTGTCCATCAACGGTATGGAAGCCAAATTAGTATTTGCTAAAGAGCCCTGTTGTAGGTAGGGTGTTCTCTAGAAGCCTCGCCGCTGCGGCGGTGCGAGACGGACGAAGGGAGCCCAGCTGTGCTAACTTAAACTGGACTCCCTGGCAATCACCCAGTACTTGGAGGTTAAAGGAACCCGTAAAGGCAACCCCCAAAGCCCGGAGGAAGACTCTGTGAACCCTAAACCCTAAACCCTTTCGGACCAAGCGTTTTCATTACAGGTGGAAAACGCAGCACCACCTGCAATTACCAACGTGTGGCAGCAATGTTACTCACAGACAGCGGTCAGCGGGGTGTTCTTCTTGACGCGAGCCATGCCGAGTGCTTCACGGAAGCAGAAGCAGGTGCAAGAAGGCAGCAATCTCCTTCCGCTTTGGTGGATGCCATTGCTTCTTCGCGAATGAGTTAGAATCCTGGTCGTCGTGACGTCGTTCTTGTATGAGCCCAAGATTAATCAAGACGACGAGAACCTTCCAGAACGCCGCATCAATCCGAGAATCCGAAGGGGGGTCGGCCGTCGAACAGCGCCAGCCCTGCAAGCATTGTGCCCACTGGAAGGATGGGGGGGGCGCGTAAAGCCGAAGATCAAAGCCGGTTCTTTCAGGACAATATGGGAGTTTCCGAAAACAGGGGACCTTTTTTTGAGTACCCTAATAATAGGATCCTTGTTATAAGGACCCCCAAATCAGGTACCCCTAATTTTCGGAAACTCCCATATCCACGCCCCAATCTTTTAGAAAGCCAAGTTCACAAGTCTGGTCAAGGCCATCGCTGCGGAGGTGCCTAAACCCTAAACCCTAAACCCTAAACCCTAAACCCTAAACCCAAGTTTGTTCGAAAGCTTTCAACGGCGGCCATGGCCCCGTGCTCACCGAAGCCCTGACCCCAAAAAGCCCTCCTGCGGGAGGAAGCAGGGCTACATTACGGCAATTTATCCTTTTAAGGAGCCCTTATAGAAGCCTATAGAACCCTTAAGCCCCAAAACCCAAAAAGCCCCGGAGGAAGAAGGGCTTTAAGGAGTCCTTATAGAACCCTTTAAAGGAACCCCCCAAAACCACCCAAAAGCCACAAAAATAAAACCTAAACATATAGAACCCCTCTAAACGAAACCCCCAAAGACCCCGAAATGCCCGAAACGCCCCGGAGGAAGAAGGGCTACATTGCGGCAATAGATCCCTCTAAGGAGCCCTTATAGATCCCTTTAAAGGAACCCCCCAAAACCACCCAAAAGCCACCGAAAAAACACCCTAAACCCCTAACCCCTAAACCCTTATAGAACCCCTTTAAACGAACCCCCAAAGATCCCGAAATGCCCCCCACTGGGAGGAAGAAGGGCTACGGCCTGCTCGACATCTCCCAGAACGAGCTGGCCAAAGTCCATGGCCGGAATCTCATAGGCAATGAAGGGATCCGAGAAGGGAGTCTCATAGGCCCAGGGTTTAGGGTTTAGGAATCTCATAGGCCGGGGATGGAAAGCTTTAGGGATTGTTGGGCTCAGGGTTTTGGGGTCGTCGGGTTTACGGATCCTATAGTTTTAAAGTTTTTTTTTGGTTTTAGGGTTTAGGGATCGTAAAGTCTTGGTGTTTAGGGTTTCGAGATTTAGGTTTTGCAGAGCATTGGGCTTACATGTCAAGGTGTTAAGGTTGTTGGTTCGCGGTTTAAGGCTTAGGCTTACGAAGTTGAGGGTCAGGTTTTGGGTCAGGTTTTGGTTGAACAGGGTGCTTGCGTGGCTACACGGGCTGTTTATAGAGCTTCGGATTTCAGGCTTTCTGGTTTTTATGGTTGTGGGGCTCCTGCACCCTAAGCCCTTAGGGGTCGGAATACATACTTACTAACACAATTCCTTAAGGTTTACGACCTTTTGTATTGTAGCATATCTTAACTCCCCCTTCCAATGGATACGGCCATTTATATGAAACTTGAAGAACTTTAGCGCTGATTTGCAGCGATACTTTCACGAAAGCGCTGCTACTGTGCAAGCGAGAGTCCGAAATCATTGAAACCCTAAACCCTAAACCCTAAACCCAAACGAGCTATTCCAACTCCGGAGCTCATATCCAAAGTAACCAAGCGCCCAAAAGTACCCCTATACCGCAAGAGTAGGATCATTCGAACTATCCGCCAAAACCTTAAACCCCTGAACCCTACGCCGTTATAGCTGTCTGGTTTTGGGGCCTTCAGTCCGAACGCGGTCCCGGAGCAAGACAGCCATTGGCTGATCAAGGTCTCGGCGAGAGTTTTCTGGTTCCGGGTGCACACTTCGGCGGTTGCGGCACTAGCATAGGGGACCAAAATATGCATCCGCATAGTTGGAGCCTCAATATGCAAGGACCCCTAAACAATGGACATCAAGAATGATGACAACATGCTACCGGTTTCCGGCACATCCACGCTCACGGGAGAGCTTGCCACAACAACCGATGGTGCTTGGGTGGCAAACAGGCTTGCCAACGGCATCAGCCAATAATCGCTGCTACGCGCGAGAAGTTCTCATCATCGATCAAGATATCCGAGGAGGTGCTTCAACTTACGCCCCAGTGTCGGCCTATGTCTCGACAGCGGCACCAGCAAGAGCGGCATCATCAGCGCAATAGCTGATCATCACAGGGTTTGCAAAGCAATGCTTTAAGGAAGCCGAGCACGCCATTCGGCAAGCACAAGCAGATGCTGAATCAGAGGATGACGATTGGCAAGCAGCGGGCGATGACGCAAGAGACCTAAAAGAGCGAGCGGCGAATCGGTGCAAGCTCGCCCTCGGCAAGAAGCTCACATCCCTGCGAAGCAACCAACCGCAGATTTTTTGCGACGAAGGATCGTGCCCAGGGATAGGTGATGATGCAGATGTTCCAGAACGGTCATCGAGCTGTGGGGTTGTATGACGAGGGACGTTTCTTGCTGCGGGCCCTCTCCATCGGGGAAGCATTTGGTTTCAACCCGGCCACCATGAGCAAGCTTTTCAACCGAGCTTCCTGGAAGCGATTCGTGGTTAAAGACCAGAGTCGCTTCGCCACGGCAAAGACATGTCGTTGTTTGGCCATGACATTCCATGTTGAAGAATGGCACACGGCTTTAGGAAAAGACGAAGCTTTGGGGATGCAATCGCGCTTCCTTATGTTCCACGGTGCCCCTGACTTGATAAGGCGGCTGCTGTGCTCGAGCAAGAAGTCTACGATGTGAAACAACGTGACTTGCAGCTCATCCTGTCACTGCCTGAGCCGTTGTTGCCAAGGTTCGTTGAAACTCTGGCAGCTTCGGATGTCGTTCATTGCAACCGTGCCAGCGACTACGGTCGCCAGCGGGAGTAGATCCCCTAAATACTTCTTTGCAACCGATGCCCTCGAGCTGTTTACGCAGCGTGAAAGTTCATGTTTGACGAATCCCAAACTCCCTAACCGAGCGGGTCAGTTGAAATCCTTGTTGTGGCGCCTTGCACTCTTGCTTCATGTTTGGAACCATGCAGGCGCAAAGGTGGAAAACCATGATGCGCCTTGGACAAGCTGCCAAGCTAACCTTTTGCCGTGGTCCGGCGTATTCGCCTATTTTGATTTGCAGTCTGAGGTTCTCTCGCCCCACAGCGACTTGCTGGGCGTGACGTGCTTCGTCCTAATTACAACCTGCTTCAGGAAGCAATGCAGCAGTATTTGTTGCTTGAAAAAATTCCACTGGATCCGCCGGAAGAGGTTGGGGACGGCGACGGAGCAAATGCACCAACAGCTCGACCAATGGTGGGATGCCCGTTTTGAGGACCATAGAACCCCACAAGTCCGTTTCGAACCCTTACAAGATCCTTAAGTCCTTAAGTATCGGTTTTCACACGCTTCTCAGCCGACTTGGTCACTTTATGAAATCTTACAGGACCTTATAAGCAACTTTGAAACCTGAGATTTAGCAAGAGCTTGGAAGGTGGCCGAGCCCCGGCGCATTTGACTTCAGAGGCGGGTGCACGGTCGTTAGGATTCTACAAACAGTCGGTTTATAAGCGGGCTAATCCGTAAGCCCCGCACCCTGAACACCAAGTTTATTCCACTTTAGGGTTTCTGGGTGCAAGATTTGCGCGAGGTTTGCAGGTTAGGGTGCTTGCCAGATCGAGTTTCAATGTTTAGCAAGAGGCAGGGTTTAGGCTTTGGGGTTTCGGGTTTAATTCTTAGGATCTAGGTTTTAGGGCTATAGTGTGTCGGCAAGGCTTGACGGTTTCGCTACATCAGGGCTTGCTTCCACGCAAAATACAGCGGCTTGAGTAGTTGGTAGTGGTATCCCGTCTCTTTATATTCCCAATGTGTCTCCACGAAGGAGCATACTCCAGAACCTAACTTTCATACATCATTTTGGAGCTCGAAACCTACACCCGAGGGGATTCTCTCCCAAGCTTGCGCCCTAAACCCTGCAACCCAGTTCTGAACATGCGTCACAGGAGGGGCTCTTCCGCTTCGAGTTCCCTGAAAAGCCCGGAGCTCTCCTCAACTTCTTGGAGAATCTGCCGCCAGGTGGGGTTTATATATATATATATATATATATATATAGATATATAGATATATAGATATATAGATATATAGATATATAGATATATAGATATATAGATATATAGATATATATAGATATATATAGATATATATATATATATATATATATTGTTTTGTACATGTACAGATAGATAGATGACGGTTTAGGGCTTAGGGCTAATCATATCTATAGTATAACGTATACCGCATATGTTATATGCCGTTAGGGCTCGAGTTTTTTTTGGCTTCAGGGCTTTCGGATTTAGGGTTTTGGGGTTTGGGTTTCTGGAGTTTCGCAGCTTTCAGGCTGTAGCTTTATTGTAGGTTTGCGACTTTAGTTTTTCGGTTTTCGTGTGGTGGGTTTCAGGGTGTTGGGGCTCTAGGGTTTTTCGGACTTTGAATTTACTTCTTGTGGATGTAGGGTTTAGGTTTTAGGGTTTGCAGAGCTACACTCTGTAGCTTGCAAGGCTGATTGCTGCAGGCTATTGGAGTTCCAGAGACTCGAAAGCTCTTTCTTTCATGTGGAAGAGACCGCAAATCGTGCAAAAAACATCCGTTACACGGGAGTTTACGTGTTGTACCTTACATGATATCGTCCCTAAACCCTAATCACGGAAAACATTGTACCCCAAAAACTAAACGCCAAAAGCCTTTCCCCTTCAACCCTGAACACAATGCCCTAAAGGCCCCGAGCCCTCAGCCCACGAGCCTACGGCGACGCCAGGGTTCAATGTGTCCCCAAACCTCACACCCTGAAGCCCCAAAACCCCTAAACCCTAAACCCCGAAAGCCCTGAAGCCCCAAACCCCTAAACCCTAAACCCTAAACCCCTAAACCCCTAAACCCCCAAACCCCCAAACCCCTAAACCCTAAAGCCCCAAACCCCTAAACCGTGAAGCCGCCAGGGTTCAACGTATCGCTTTTCCACTACCGTGGCCACGGGGCAGACGCAGCGCGCGTCCTCGTCGGCCTCCAGGTTACCCCCCAATCATAAAGAGGGGGGTTTTCAGGGTTTGGGGGTTTAGAGGTCGTGGTTCAGGGATTCAGGGGTTTAGAGGTTCAGGGGTTCAGGGGTTCAGGGGTTTAGGGGTTCAGGGGTTAAGAGTTAGAATTTTGTCTGCTTGCACCCTCCTCCCTCCTCTTATTGCTCAGGCTACGTCAGCTGCTGAAAGCGTTTGTGTACGCACCAAAGCTTTCACCCCCCACCCAGGAGTTTGTTTTACATAAGTTACCATAATAGGGATCTATCGTAAAAACTTGTAGGAGTTTAATTTATATGAATTACCATAATAGGGATCTATAGTAAGTAATGGTAACTTCATTTAAATCCGTCAACAAGAACCCAGTCAACACGAAACCTGAGATGCAGGGGGACCTTAACGTGGCAGAGCCCTCAAGCTCAGGTAGTAAGTCAGCCGCGGCAATATAAGTATCCTGGTTCTGGGAGGAAGGCACGAAGTATGGGTTTCCAGAATCCTCCAGACAGGTCAGTCTTGAAACCCCAAGCACTAACCTTAAACCCCAAACCTAAACTTCTAAAGCAGAATTCCCAGTAGGCTTCTGGAGCCCTAAGCCACACCCCAAGCCCTCAAAAGCAAGCCAACCCTAAATCCCAAATCCTCAACCCCGGTGAAAATGGCGTTTGAGAAGCACAGCACCAAAGGCCCGAGATACTTGGAGGATCATGGGACCTACTAAGTTATAAAAGTACCTTAATTGGGGTTATAAGTAATTATAAGTATAGTTACCTTAATAATAACCCTAGTTACTCAGTCCCATGATCCTTTAAGTACGCAACCCCAGTGTAGACCTGAAATAGCAACATTCTGGAACGGAGAGGGGCATCGAGCGGCTTAACACCAAAGCACGCAGAAATACAATCACCCCTGAACTCCTAAAACCCAAGCCCTTTTCCCCTCAAGCCTAAACTCCGAAACCCTACACTCCTAAGCCTTAAATTTTGAACCCGAAACCTAAACTCCTTCAACCCGAAACTCCATCATCCTCACAGGAGCCTTTGACGGAGCCCCCATGCGAGCCTTAAAGGATCCCTTACGGGTTAGGTTCCTTAAAGGGTTCCTTTTCGGGCTCCTAGAATACACAAGCACACATGGGGTTTTAGGGTTGCTTTAAGGGCTCCTTTCAACGGCACTTATAAAGGCTTCCTTTAAGAGCTCCTTCAAGGAACCCAACCTGTTCTGCCTTTCTTGTGGGAGCCCTTTGAAGGATCCCTTGAAGGAGTCTTCCAAGATCCCTGAAAGCGAGCCCCTTTAAAAGGGAGCCCTTAAAGGAACTCATAAACGGAACCTTGGACAGGAACCCTAGACAGGAACCCTTCAAAGGAGCCCTTAAAGCGAATCCTTAAAGCCTTAAACCCTACAAAATACAAAACCCTAAACCCTACAAAACCCTAAACCCTAAACCCTACAAAACCCAAAACCCTAAACCCTAAACCCTAAAAGGAGCTCTTTCCCAAGAGGTCCCGGCGGCCCGGCGAGCGGAATTTCGGGGGTACTTGGCCTTCCTGGTCTCGAAGGGCTACTCCTGGCAGGCTCTGGGTTCGGGGCTTTGGGCTCCTTTAAGGGTTGAGGGTTCCTTTAAGGCTTGAGGGTTTAGAGTTCCTTTAAGGGTTTAGGTTCCTTTGAGGGTTGAGGGCTTAGCTTCGAGTTTGATGGTTTAGGGTTTAAGGTTCCTTTATTTGAGGGTTTAGAATTTAGCTTCGAGTTGCTTTGATTGTTCAGGGTTCAGGGTTCCTTCAATAACATGGTTTAGGGTTTCGGAAGGTCTAGCTCCTGGCAGGCACCGGGTTCCGCTAAGCTTTAAGGGCTGCATAAAGGGGTGGAGGGTTCAGGGTTAAGGGTTCCTATAAGGGGTTTAGGGTTGAGGGCTGCCATAAGGGCCTAGGGTTTTCATTTTGGGATTTTGGATTGGTTTAGGGGTTTGGGGTTCCTTTAAAGGTTCCATAGAAGGTGTAGGGCTTTAGGGTGTAGGGTTCCTTGCGAGAGGGATTCTTGGAAGGGTTCCGTTGATCCTCAATGGTTCCACGGTGCCTGCAACGGTGCTATAGCGGTTCAGGGTTAAGGGCTTTTCGAAGTAAGCGGTGTAATGTATGGGGTTTACTATAGTATATACAAGGGGCTATGCTCAGGATTCCGACCCAGGATTTTGGTTTTGGTTTGTTTGTGGGTACATGTACGGGTTTCTCAAAGTGGACCGTAAAGTTTCGGAAGACTGTCTGAATGTAACTTGGGAATACAGCGGATTCTTCAGGTGTCAGAAAGGCTGTCGAAGCGTGCTGTCAATTGCTTCTAGGTTGCACGAAGCCTTGATAGAATCCTTTAAAGTAAAAGCCAGAAAGTTGGAATATGATTATCCTACACCCTTTATGGTAAATTATTAGGTATCCTACCCTGAAACCATATTCCAACTTTCTGGAGTTCCCTTTATGTGAAGGGCTCGGTCGCTTGAGGCACGTCGGCTGATTTGCAAAAGCTTAAGTACTCGCTCAAAGCAGTGGAAAGTACTTTCTTGGGTATTGCAAGATGCAGTCCATCAGCCGTTCCACAGGTTCTAGGTACCCTAAACCACAAACCATGAACCCTCAACCCTTCCGAGCCCTAAGCCCTAAATCCTAAATCCCAAACCTAAAACCCTGAACCCCAAATCCCAAACTCTAAACCCAAACCTGAGGCCTAGGTTGCACGAGGGCGGCTCTTCAAGCCCAAATGGTTTTCAACCTAAATTCCGTAATTTCAGCCCGCAGCTCCCGAGGTTCTCAGAACAGCGGTGTAGGGTTTAGGTTTTCGGGTTTAGGGGTGTAGGGTTTAGGGTTCAGGGGTTTTGGGGTGTATGACTGATGGCCTTCGGGTCGTGGTGTTTAGGGTTGAGGCGTTTGGGGTCTACGGTAGTATAATGCATACCTGGACCCTAAGAAACCTACATTTTAGGGCTCCTGATTATGATTTCCTTATACGGTTCCTGAACACAGGTAGGTTATTTGGGGTTTTATAAGGTAAACCCTACAGCGTCTTCTGATCCAAAGCCGGGAAATCGACATCCAAACACTTTCTCTTGAGACTCTTAAACCCCAGCACCAAATCTTCCATGCCGTCGAGTTTGGATACCCCCTTTAGTAGACTCCAGCACGGCAGAACGAAGGAACAGGCCGTAGCGTTCCCTACTATAATTTGGGGAAGGGGTCCCTAAACCCTAAACCCTAAACCCTAAACCCTAAGGGTCTGCAGAGCCTTTACGACTTTCGGGCCTTGGAATCTTCGGTCTAGGGTTCTGGGGCTATCCAGTCTTGAGTTTTTTTTTCAGGCTGCTTTAAACTCCAGCTCCTGTCCTGAGGCATGGACAAGATGATCCATGTTGGCGGGATATCCTTCTGCAGCCATTGTGCTCATCAGCACCTGGCATTTTAACAGCATGTTGACTTAATGAGCAGCCTGAGCGGAAGGAACGCTCTTAGAACCTAGACCACAAACGGTTTCGTCGGGGATTAGGACATATCAGGACTGCATGGGTCAGCAAGCCCACTTCGGGCTGCCTGGAAGAACCTGCCGTTAGTAACAGAACATGTAGATTCGATGTAGCATGAGGAGCTTTCGGCCCTTATCTCTAAACCCTAAGCCCTCAAAACGGAATTACTATAGAGCCTATGGGCAAAGCCCTCAACGGCTTGCAAGAACACCAAACAACTCAGAAAATGCCCACGCCGGAACATCCCATGATGGCCGGTGCCGACAAGCAGTTTGCGAGACTCGGGCCTTCTTTCAGGGGTTCAGGGCTTTGGGTTTAAGGTTTTGGGGTTTAGGGTTTTGGGGTTAAGGGTTTAGGGTTTCAGGGTTTAGGGTTTTAGGGTTTTACGGCTTTAGGTTCTAGGGTTTAGGGTTTTAAGGTGTAGGGTTTTAGGGTGTAGGGTTTTAGGGTTTCAGGGTTTAGGGCTACTCTAACTACAAAGGTCACTGTATGGGGGTTCCCGAAAATGGGGGACCCCGATATAATAGCCTAAATAGTAGGATCCGTACTATAAGGGCCCCAAATAAGGTAGCCCTAATTTTCGGAAGCTCCCATTTTGAGCCCTCCTGAAGCCCTTATAAAACCCTCTTCGAAGCTTTCGGGCCCCAGACTACGGAGGACCAGTGACGGCTAGTGCATACTCCTACCCTTCTCTCTCTACACCCCTACACCCTGAACCATGAACCCTAAGAACTGCAACCTAAGCTTCGACTCGCGACTTCAGTGCCCACCTAAAAGCCGCGGTTTGGGGGGATGTGTTTTTCAAGGTTTATCAGGGCTTTCTAACGGCACTTACAAAGTGTTCGTGCCATATGACGTTAAGACTTTGGCGTTGTGGGGTGTGGGATTCAAGGTTTTTGAGGTTTAGGGGCTCCCCACTGAAAGGTTCGTGGGTCTTGGGGCATCGACTTCGCAAGGGGTCCTAAGTACCCTGATTGGGGGTCGTCCGTATACTCGAATCTACTATATACTGTGTGATATACATTGTGTAGTTAACATATACTAAGTGTTGCATGCTACCTTACGTACTACGGCTGATGATATAAATCCTGCATTGCCCATAATAAGGAATATACAATAATTCCCATAGTCTAGGGTCCTTGAGGTAATGCAGGATTTTTATCATCAGCCGTAGGTCTCCAAATCCTCCACGGGCAGCTCCAAATCCCAGGTGTAGACACAAACAACCCGAGTAGAACCAATGATAAGCGTCGAGACAACACTTCGGCGGGCTATTTAGGTTAACGGTTTATGAACTCTAGACAATAGGCTCTACAAGCCCTACACCTCTGTTGAGGGTTTGCAGTAATGTTCTTGATCAAGGTTTTCAGTTTGACTCGTGGGTTTGCCTCGCTACGCAGTGACCCATCAGAATCTGTAGCATGTATAAACATTGCAAAGGATAGCAAGACCCTAAGGCTAATCCTGAAACGGCAACCCTGAGCCCTAAAGCACTGTTCCCTGCTTCCGATGAAGTGATGTCCCCTGCCGCTAGGTAGTATTCCCTTGGAATCCTGATATGCGTAAAGTGGAAAAATCTGTCACGCAGCTCTATTGTAATAGGTAGTTTCTACCCTAAACCCTAAACCCTAAACCGTCTACATTGCACGGATTTCGGATTGCCGGCCTTCAGGGTCTCAGGGATAAGGGGTCTATATAGAGTGTTAAACTTAGAGACTGGTACGCCGCCAAATTTATGGTGTTGGGATTCTTGGGTTCTGTTCTTTCTGGTTGCTTCGAACCCTAAACCCTAAAGCCTAAACCCTAAGTTGTTTCTGGTTGCTTCGGGCTTAGAGCTCCAGACCCTGAAGTGGGAGTTTAGGGCTTTCGGGCTTCGAGGTTTGAGGATTCCTCCGGTTGATCATAAAAATCCTGCACTACCCATCATAAAGAATATACCATAATTGCCATCGTTTAGGGTCCTGAAGGTAATGCAGGATTTATATCATCAACAGTAGGTAGTTGGGGCTTCGGGTTCAGGGCTTGAGAGTTTCGGGGTTCAGTGGGTTTAGGGTTTAGGGTTTAGGGTTTTATACAGCTAAGGGTTTAGGGTTATGGTTTAGTCGGCAGCGCTGGTATTAAAACCACGCAGCGCGAACCGATGAAACTTATGCACTTAAGCATATGCGCACGTGCTGCAAGCGTTCTTGTTTATCACAGTAATCAACCTGGGTTTATGTATTGTTTCGGATTTCGGGCTTACGAGATGCACCCTCCTAAACCCTAAATCCAAAGCCTAAGGGCCTAAACCCCAAACCCTGGTCAGAGGACTTTCAATCGGGACCCAAAAAATTACATAAGCAAAATTATGGATGGGGATATCCCAGGATATCCCATATAAACCCCCTGATAAGGAAGCCCAGAAAGGTAAGGATATCCCTATACAATGCTTCTGCTTATGTCCTTTTCGGGTCCCTAGTGTAAGACAGAGCTCAGGAAGCCCGCCGCCCTGGTAGAGGGCCTTTAGACAGAGCTACTTGGAGGGCAGGGGACTTAGTAAGTAGGGTTTAGGCTTCCTTTAAAGGGATCTATAAGGGATCCTTAAGGGTTCCAGGGGATCTATAGGTAAGGGGTTTAGGGTTCAGGGTCTTACTTGGAGGGGCAGGGGACTTACTGTGGATGGACCAAATCCTGCATGACCCAATATAAGGAATATACCATAATTCCCATAATCTAGGGTCCTTAAGGTAATGCAGGATATTTATCATCAGCCGTAGTAAGTAGGTTATAAGTAGAGTTATAAGTATCCTAAATGGGCTTACCCCAGTTATAATCCTACTTATAACCTACTTTCTAAGTCCCCCTGCCCCTCCAAGTAAGGAACTTGCAGCAGACAGCGCAACGACAGCCGCCCTCTGTTGGTGACTTGGTCTTGTGCAAGTCTACAGCCGTCCTAAAGCCTAAGCCGGCTTTTTCATCATGGGTCTGCATCAGATGTCAAGTCGGAGCTTACCACTACTACCTACGACCTCCCCAGGGTTTCTACCGTAGTTATGGTAGAATGGGCCGCAAAACCCTGTTCTACTGATTAAGGCCCCGATAAAAACCCCTCATACAAGCTGTATTTCATAGAGAATTCCTGGAAACCCTTTAATTAGACAGAACCCTTAAATGCACCCTATTCAAATCAGTAAGGCCGCCGTTTTGCACCCTCGACCCCTCAGCTAGGGACCCTGAACCCCACAGAGAGCCCTATAACCTCAAAACTTCGAAGCCCTAAGACCCCTAAGCCCCTGGCATCGTAGAGACCTTCCCGGACCTTGATACCTGACTAATTATAGGATGCAGGCTACAACTATCGTACTTATGAGCCCCACTTATCAGTACCCATGAACCTCCCATTATAGAGCCCTTATCGATCCCTCGAAGAAACCCTATAGACCCTGCTTCCAACTTCCCATGAACCTTCAAGTAGAGCCCTTTGGGAACCCTTGTATAGCCCCATATAGATCCCTTCCAGGAGCCTTATAAGCCCGACTTATAAGTACCCACGAACCTCCCTTAAAAAGCCCTTTTAGAACCCTTATAGGCCCCTTATAGATCCCTTAAAGGAACCTTATCAGCCCTACTTTATATAGGTCGGTTGTCTCTTTGCTCAGGGCTTCTTTTTAAGGGGCTGTATATAGGGACCCTTATGGGCCCTACTTATAAGTATCCATGCACCTCCCCTTAGAGAGCCCTTTTAAAATCACTCATAGATCCCTTGAACGAGCCTTATCAGCCCACTTATACGGTTGATGATATAAATCCTGCATTACCCATAATAAGGAATATACCATAGTTCCCATAGTTTCGGGTCCTTAAGGTCATGCAGGATTTATATCATCAACCGTAGGAACCCATGAACCTCCAAGTACACCAACTAGGAGGTTTCTTCGGGTGGTTGGGGCTCGTCAATGGGAGCCTCCAAGGTCAGAGCAGGTTCCAGCCTTCCTTTAAGGGATCTATAGGAGTTTCTTTAAGGCTTTAAGGGGCCTGTAGGGGTTTCTTCAAGGGCTCGTTGAGGGGTTTAGGGTTTGATGTTTCGGATTGGGGGTTCCGGGTTTCGGTTTGCTTGAGGGTTGAAGGTTTAGGGCTTAAGTGTTCCTGCCATATGGGTGGTTGTCAAAATTAGGGTCCCTTTTTGGGTCCCTATTATGATACGGCGCCTTATATTTAGGGTACCCAAAAAGGGACCATAATTTTGACAATCACCAATATGTTTTTCTAAGAAGGAGTGCTACTGGGACTTACCAGCTTTAGCTGCGCTGGAGTACCAGAAAAGGAAGGAGCCCACAGTGGACATTCAATAAAAAGTAGGATCCTTACTACAAACAGTCTCGAACCTTAAGAAGCACGTCATAAGTGCAAGCCTAGATCACTAGTAGTATTATTCACCCATTTTCCTGCATAGTATAGCTATACAGGAATGCAGCACAAAGTTGCAGCCTAATTCTTAAGGCACGTCGGCTTGGCGTAGGTGACATCGACCCCATTCAGGAGGAGTGTCCTGCAGTGCCGGAGGCGAACCTGGCCGCACTACGGTTGATGGACAAATTCCTGCATGACCCTTAGGACTCTAAACTATGGGAATTATGGCATATTTCCCAATATAAGGAATATACCATAGTTCCCATAGCGTCGGGTCCTTAAGGTAATGCAGGATTTTGTCCATCAGCAGTAGTTGGGGCTTTCGTTTGGTGGGGTCTTGTCAGGGTTTATGGTCTAAGCTTCGGTTCACGGTAGGGTTTAGGCCGCTCTGGGAGAAGTGCGCGTCGCGGTGCAAAGCTCAACCGCTAGACTCGACCCAAGTCTCGTACGGAATCCGCAAGCCCTAAATAAACCCTCAACCCTAAGAGCGGTGTTGAAGTTTATAAGAGCGAGAAGTCCCTGAACCCTGAACCCCAAGCCCCATAGACCCTAAATGTTTAAACCCCCAAACCCCTATAAACCCCTAAACCCCGAAACCACTTTACAGTTAAACCCCCAAATCTCTAAACCCCCACACCCCTAAACCCCTGAACCCCTAAAACCCTGAACCCTCAGACGGCCAGGTGCACGTTCAATTGAATGGTCGGGAGAGGGAGACGTCGCTGGGTGAGAATCAGCAGGGTTCCCAGAGGCTCCATATATAGTACCATTATGGAATTAGGTCCCAAAAGACCATCCATATCATGGCTTTTGGGACCTAATTCCATAATGGTACTATATATGGAGCCTCTAGGGTTCCTTCATTCGGGGTTTAGGGTTTCTATAAGCGTTCCTTTAGGGGATCTATAATGGGGTTTAGGGGTTTAGGGTTTATGGGTTTAGGGTTTATAGGGCTTGGGATTTAGCGTTTGGGGTGTAGGGCTTTGGGTTTGGGGTTGAGAGTTAGGGTTCTTTTCTGTGAAGGGTCTTTAAGTTCGATTTACATGTCTTTCAGGAGTCTCTCAGGGGTTCTACATCGCTGTTGTAGATTTTTCGGGCCCTAAACCTTGAAACCCGAAGCTAGGGAAGCTAGGGTTTAGGGCTTGCTTGAAGAGGGTTTACAGACTTTATTCCTTGAACTCTCCACCACTTCCAAGAACAGGAGAGAGCTTTTCTAGGTTTGTCGGGCCCTAAACCGGGCTTAAATCCTAAACCCTGAACCCTAAATTCTGCACCCTAAGTTTACTAAACCCTAAACCTCTATTCCCTAAACTCTCTCCCACCTCCAAGAACCCAGAAACTCCAAAACCCCGTAGTTAAGGAATATACCTTAAGTATCACTGGGGTCCCTGTTGTAACTTAAGGCTAAGAGATACTCGAATCCCCTAAACCCTTAATGATCTCCCTTTGAAGGAACCCGAGGTATTCCCTCATTAGGGTATAAGCCAGAAAGTTGGTGTATGATTATCCTAACCCTTCTATGGTAAATTATAGGGTATCCTACCATGAAACCATATTCCAACTTTCTGGAGTTCCCTTTAGAGTATAAGACAGAGCCATGTCCCAGGTCTGCCGTCTCCGACCATTTTCGTGGGCTCTTGGATGGGCGCCTGGGATTTGGATTTACGGCTCTTTTTTTCAACTTTCTATGCATCCGCTTTTGAAGGACTCTATACGTAAGTGTTTCTGAAAATCGGGGGGTATAGGAGCTCGATTGGTTTAGCTCTTTAACTTTTTCGTGAGTTCGGGGTTCAGAGGTGAAGGTTTGGGGCTTGGGGTTCGGGGTTTGGGGTTGCGGGTTTGTTTTTTTTCCAGGTTGTTTATGGCTTGTGGTCGAGGGCTTAGCTTAGGGTTTGACGAGTTCCCAGGCGGCGCAAAGGGCTTGGGATGTAAGCAGCTGTGGGTTCTGCAGTGGCTGTTGCAGTGCGTCGCCGGCGGTATAGGATGCTATAAGGGTGCTGCAAGGGCTGATGATATGGGGACTATATGAGGGTTACGAAGCTCTGTCCGGGTACTGTAATTGGGGCACCGCCGCTTCTTGGCGTTCGTCTGACACGCTTTTCGAAACGGGTGCAGGATTGTTGGATGAAAAATTTAGGGGGTGAGGTTGAGGGTCGGCTACAAACATGCGCAAAGCGGGTTTAGGGTTTAGGGTTTAGCCTTTTCGATTCAGCCTGCTTTAATTTTGTTGCGGCGGTGGGGATCATAGCTGCAGCTTATTGGTTCGTGCTCTTAGTTAGACGGGTGTTTGCATAAGGGCTCTTTCAAAGGGTTTCTAGAAGGGTTATATACTGATGTTGGTATCCTCCATAGCTTCTTCGTTTCGGGTATTGACTGGATTCTTTCTGCATCTGGGTGCTGCTCCTCCCTTGAGACGTTGTTGCGTAAACCCTCAGTACTAAACTCCCAAGCATACGGGCCATTGGGGCTTGATGAAGAGTACGTGCTGCACGAGGAGTACCCTGGTATTCAGAAGATCCTAGAGCTCCCTCAGAAGCCTTGTGCGCCTCGTATACCCCGGTTCAGTCCTCCCAAAATATGCTTCAACTACACCCTTCGCAAAACTGTAGCTGGAGCCCTGTTCAGAACCCTTATAGCCTTATGGATTATGGAAGCCACAAGGAACCCTGAATATAATCCGAAACTATACGCGCTGAACCCTAAACCCCTGAGCCCTAAATTACTAAACGTACACCCAACCCTCTTCTTAAGCACACCTTATGCCCTTCATAATCCGTTCTTAACTAGATATCGGTTTCGGATAATGATCACTTTCCTTTGGAATGAATCCAGAGACCCAATGATGAATAATTTGCGGGCTGTTGAAATCGACACCTAGTAGTAAGCCCTTCTTAACCCACTCTTACGTCTCTACCATGCCCGTTTTCAGCCCCTACAACCCTAAATCCTAAACCTATGCAGTAGAGGCTCTATCTGCAGCACCTGACTGAGATGGCAGAGCTAGAGGCGAGGCTCTGCTCCCACATGGAGGCGCCACAGAGTAATTTCCAGTGTGTTCAGGGGGCTGTTCCTATCGGGTTTGAGTTTAGGGTTTGTTGCATTGGGCTTTCAGCTTAGGCCCTACCTTAACCTACCAAAGCCTACGAAAAGTAGGATCCGTATAAATTCCATATTAGGGTCTATAATGACAACCTACAAAAAAGTAGGGTTTTGTTAGGTTAAGGTAAACTCTAAATCCTAAACTGCTCAAAGCTTTTCAGTTGCTTGGATGGCGTTTTCAGGCCCCTCGAACGAGACGCAAGTAACTGGCCGGATCCTACCGCTTTGGTATTCAGGTGCAGGGCTTAGGCTTAGGTTTCGGTGTCTTCTTTTCAAGTCCCTGGTTTTTGCAGGCAGTGTCTAGCAATGAACGAGGGTGTCTTTGTATATAAGTGCTAGCTATGATAATTACTCTGACAGCTTCAGGTGGCTTGGAAGTATTTGCAGCATTCCGTTCATTCCATACAATTTCCCTCATGCTGTTTGTTGTTCGGGTAGTTGCCGGGTAGTTACCGGGCGCTGCAGGCGGTATCTGTGTAGTTTGGTAGGGTGACTAGGGGCTTTTGTGGTGCTGAGGGCAGTTGTGCAGCTTCGTCAGTTCACAACAGTTAATTTTTAATTTTCGGTGATTATAATCCCTAAGAAATAGCTAAAACCATAAGTTTTGCGAGGGCTCTAAGTTCAGTATAGAGTTTCATCCAGCGCCTTGCGTCGTCGAACTCGTCATAAACTCGATGGCTTCAACTTGGCAGGACGATCTCTGCCACTCCTCCGGCCGAAGAGCGTTGTCTAATAGAGGGGCCTTCAGAATTAGAGTAATTAGGGTTTTGGGGCCCTTTATACTATAGTTATAGTAAGGAGCCCCCAATATAGTATCGGTAATTATTTAAGCCCCTAGTGTAATGCAGGGGGACCCTGCATCGCTTTTGGTGCTCAACGCGGTCATTGCTGACGCCCCCACGCGCATCAAGCAGCAACACCCTCAGGGACAGGCGCTCCACTGTGCCTTCCTTGCTGACCGCGCATGGCTCACCAAATCCCCCCGGCAATGCCGTGAGATTGCCACTGCTTGGCAAAAGGCAGTCGCCCATGGCCTGAAATATTTATCCCAAACCCTATAAACCCTAAACTTCTTGTTCTCATCTGTGTTCGATCATTTGCTCGCCCACGCAGACAAAGGCCACCACGCCGCTTGCGCCTGTCGTCGCGCGCGAGCGCATGGAGGAGGGGAGAAGCAGTTCAGGGTTTCGGGTTTGGGGCTCCGGTTTTAGGGCTTGGGGGTTTGAATATCTTTGGTTTGAACTTAACCCGAAGCTTAAACCAGAACGGATAGTCGGGGATGCTGCAAGACTGGATTCTCTTCAGTGCATTCGATTGAAGTTTGGAGGTCAGGCGATACGCAGCAGGAACTTACAAGCAGTCGAAGTGCTTCTGAGTGATCTATCGGTCCCTTTCCCTATCTATCTGTCGATCCCCCTGCTGATTCCCTACCTGTTTAGGGTTCCTTACTATGGTTTCTTTATACAAATCCTCAAGAAGGGTTGGTTTTTGGGGGTCCAGGTAAACCCTCACTAAACCCTAAACCCTAAGCCCTGAACCCTCGAAGAGGGAAGGGTTCAGGTGACAGGGTGACTTGGAGTTGGTGGACGGCCGGTTTAGGAGGGTTTAGGGCTTGGGTTTTAGGGTTTACTTGGAGGGGCCGGGGACTTAGTAAGTAGGTTATAAGTAGGGTTATAATTGGGGTAACTCCACTTAGGGTACTTTCTTACTCTACTTATAACCTACTTACTAAGTCCCCGGCCCTCCAAGTAGAGTTGCAGATTCATGGTTCAGGGCTTCAGGGCTTCAGTTTCGGGGTTCAGGGCTTCAGGTTCAGGGTTTCGGGCTTCAGTTTCAGGGAAGCCTGAAACCTCTTAAGGTTCGCAAGTGGGAGCTATACAAGGACACTTCAGGGTTTAGGGCTTAGAATTCAGGGTGTAGGGTTTAAGTTGAGGTAGAGAAGCGAGCCTACTATGTGGGTACACCTCATTTTTTTGTTACAGCCTTGAAGAAAGATTGGCTTTTCTAGCAACCTAAAACCCTCGAATTTTGCCTAGAGCCTTGGGTTTTTAGTTTTTAAGCAGGGTTATAGTTGGGGTAACTCCATTTAGGGCACTTATAACTCTACTTCCTACTTGCTATGTCCCCTGCCCCTCCAAGTACCCATAGGCTCCATAGTAGTTCCTTTTTGGGGCTCATATTTAGACTCCTTTAAGGTACTCCCAGAAAGGAACTACTATGGAGCCTCAGGACTAAACACTGAAGCCCACTTGGAGGATCGTGGGACTTAGTAACTATGGTTATCAGTCCCTTAATTGGGGTTATATGTACTTATAAGTATAGTTACCTTAATTATAACCCTAGTTACTAAGTCCCATGATCCTTTAAGCAAAGCCTAAACCGACAGGATCTCCCGTACGCGGCGCCAGTAAACAGCCTGGAAATGCCGAGAGGCAACTCCTCGCTGATGCTTTCACCACGCTGCTTGGATATTGCTTCGGGTTTGGGGGTTTGGGGGTTTGGGTTTAGGGTTTAGGGTTTAGGGTTCAGGGTTTAGGGTTTGGGGGTTTTGAGGGTTTAGGGTTGAGGTTTCAGGGATTTAGGGCTTAGGCCAGGTATACCTCAAACCCGGAACCCGGAGACCCCTAAACCCTCTTATAAACCATTATGAAAGGGAGCCCCTATGGATCCCTTTAAAGGAGCCCTTTATAGATCCCTTTAAAGGAATCGTATGGAACCCTTATATTTTATAGTATTTTGTAGACCCCTTTAAAGGAACCCTCATAAATTCCTAAAAAGGAACCCCTAGACTTAGACCCTAATGTAGATTCCTTTAAAGGAGCCCCTAAATCCCCTAAGCCCTGCTGAGGTCTCCCCAAGAGCTCTTCCCAGGACTCCTCGCGCCTCGACCTGGCTTTGGCTTTCATCCGAGACCTTCTGTGGGGATTTAAGGATGTAGGGTTTAGGGGATCTATAAGGGTTCCTTGAAAGGGATCTGTAAGTGTTTTCTTAGGGGTTTAGGGTTTCGGGGTTCAAGGTTTGGGGTTGAGGGGTTTAGGGGCTTAGGGGTGTAGGGGTGTGCGGGATTAGGGGTTTGGGGGCTTGGGGGTTTAGGGGTTTCGGGGTTTAGGGGTTTAGGGTTTAGGGGTCTACCTGGAACCCCTAAAAGACTATCTTTCTGAGAACTCGTGCAAAAAAAGCCACAAGAGTGCTGATGTACCCAACCCATTCGGATTCCAGCATCACATATTCGAAGAGTAGCATCTTTTGGCACGAAAACCTCAGCGGATTTTACGGATCTGCGCTCTGCAAGAACATTCAGCATCAGCTTTTAGTCTTTCTACAAGCCGGCTTGTTCTGCAACCAATTTACTCCTGATGGCTCCAAGCTGAGCACAAAGTGGGTGCCGGACCTTGCGTAGTTCCGTAATCTTCCGCGCTATCAATGATTGTCCTTTTCGTTCATTCGCCGAATGGGACTTTACCTTAGCATCGTCGACAGGTCGCGGCCGTAGACACACAGCGCAGCAAAACAAAAAGGGTCCCCATAAATTCCATATTCGGGTTTATGGCTAGAACCCACGAGCAAGTAGGTATTGGTAGGTTAAGGTTCTACTTGCTCAAACTGCGATATTCGCCATGTCGCGAGGTCAGTGCCCAAGTCTGTACACACAAATGCTGGCGGCATCATGAACTCCAGTTCGGCAATGCGTGTCCTGGCAAAGTTTGGGGTTTCCGGGTCTAGAGGTTTAGGGTGGCTTGAACCCGGTTCAGGAGCAATGACAAGTTGCTACTGTCATATGGGTGGTTGTCAAAATCATGGTCCCCTTTTCGGTCCTTATTATAGTACGGCACTTATTCTTTAGGGTACCCAAAAAGGGGCCATAATTTTGACAACCACCCGTATACGGGTCGGAATAATTAGAAGCAGGATGCTCCCCAAAACTTGTACCCGAACTTCACACTTTCCTGAGCCCTGTACGAGGGGTGTGGACCCTAAGGCTCCATGTACCCATATAAGTATATACTTAGGCCTTAAAGTACCCATATAGGGACCCCTTTAAGGCTTAAGTATCTACTATAAAGGTACATGGAGCCTTGGGGAGCCCTTAACAAGGACCCCTAGATATACCCTTAGTAGAGCTATTATATACCCATTATAGAGCCCATTATAGGGTAGGGGTCCCCTTTAAGGGTCCTTCCTTTTCCCCTTTGATTAATCTAAACCCTAAACCCTATAGATCCCTTTAAAGGGACCCTTATAGTTCCCTTTAAAGGAACCCTAAGAGCCTAAGGGTCCCTCCTTGTCCCCTTTGAGTTGTGGAGCGTTGGTCTGTCAGAGGCTGAGGACTTGGCAGGCTCTCTCACTTCCGCACGCACGCGCACACACTTGAGACGGGGCCCCCTCCCGGTAATAGTGGTATAATGGGAATATAATAGGGCCCTAATATAATCCTTATAGTCACTATTACAGGGCGGGGCAGCTTCTAACACACACTGCTCAGTACTGAAGGGGCCGAAATAATTACCAATATTATGGTAGGGTTCCTTATTGTTTGTAATATAACCCTATTCTAAGTATTAAGGCCCCTATATTACCTGAGTGAGTACACTTTAGACTTTTGGTGATAGTACCACTCTCTTCAAAACTGAAAGTGTGCATTTTTTGGCCTTATGAACTCAGCAACTAAGACCCCACTCCGCCACCAGGTAGACGAGCTTCGGGTTTCCTTTTGCAAGAAGATGGAACTGAACTCAGGTCATGAAGTCCAAAACCAAGCCCAAGCCTTAAACCTGCAATCCAGAAAAGGCCTAGTTGCCCAATACCCAACCTTTCAACTTTTCGGGCTCTTGTAGTTTATAGTAGTAGTCGGAAAGTTTTAACCTTTCATTTCTGTGGCCTATTGGGGAAGTAAGAAAGGGAAAACAGCCTCAAGGCCTCAGACTTTTCTGAGCGCCTAGTCCGAAAACCCCTAGCCCTAAGCCCCAGGCCCCGAATCCTAAACTCTAAACCGTAAGCCCTAAACCCCAAACCCCAAAACCCTAAAATCCTAAGCCTCAAATCCTAAACCCCAGAACCTCCAAAAAAACCAAAGCCCTAAAACCCTAAGAGCCCGAAACCCCTAGCGGATGAATGGCCGTTGTGGGCCCAGGGCCGATCGTCAGCAATTCCTTGTTTGGGGTTTTAGGGTAAAAGGTTTAGGGTGTAAGGTGCAGGCTTTAAGGTTTGGGAAAGGTTTCGGTGTCAGGTTAGACCTTACACCCTATACCTTCGACCCTAAACCAAAAACCCAAAACTGACCGGGAAGGTGCTGTGGTAGAGCCCCCCAAAGATCTGCCAAGGACTACGCCGCACGCACAAGAAGGAGCGACTGCGAGTTAAACCCAAACCCTAAACCTTAGACCCTGAACCCAACCCCCCGCAGGCCCTTTCGTCGAGCTTCCGGTCCTATGCTTGAAGTAGGGCGTTCAGCATTTTCGTTTGGGGATTTGTAAGTAAGGTTCAAGGGCGAAGGGGAGGGGTCGGCAAGGCCGGCACATTTGGGGAAAGAATGGCAAGGCGAACCGCCCTAAACCCCAACCAAAACCCCCGAGGCTTTAAGCCCCCGTAAGCCTTACACCCTGGCCCTAAACCCTAAACCTTGTAGTAGCCCTTATAGACCCCTTTAAAGGAACCCTCTTCTTATCATTAAGGCCCGTAGATTGGATCTCTGTAAAGGAACCCTAAGCGCCATAGAACCCATAAGAAACCGCTGGAGGAGATCCAGGGGACCCTTAAAAAAAAGACCCCCAAATAAAGTACTCCTAACACCCCTTATAGATCCCTTTCAGTAACCCTTAAAGGATCCCTAAACTCTTAAGAACCCCCAAATAAAGTGTCCTTTCCACCCCTTATAGATCCCTTCAAGTAACCCTTAAAGGACCCCTAAACCCTTAAGAAACCCCTTGAAGGAGATCCCTTTAAGGCACCCTTATAGATGCCCTTTAAGGAACCCTTGTAGAACCCCTAGGCTCCATGGAACCCTAAACCCTAAACCCTAAACCCCAAAACCCTAAACCCTTAACCCTAAACCCCAAAACCCTAAACCCTTAACCCTAAACCCTAAACCCCAAAACCCTTAACCCTAAACCCTAAACCCCAAACCCCAAAACCCAAAACCCTAAACCCTTAAGAAAGCCCTTGAAGGAGATCCAGGCCTCTGAGGTCTTGGAGGCGCGAGCCTGGAGTTTAAGGCTTACTTTAGTTCCTTTAAGGGCGTTTAGGGTTTAGGGTTTAGGGTCTATAAGGGCCACTATAAGGGCCACTACAAGGGTAGCCCCATAAGGGCTACTACTATGATATTAGGCGCCTTAAGAACTAGAATAGGGTATTTGGGGGGGTATACTATGCTGTAATCAGAATAGATATTTTAGTATGCCCCAATATCAATCAGAGCTTAGGGCGTAGGGTTAAGTGGTTAGGGTAGGGTTGAAGCATTTAGGGTTAGGGGTTAAGGGCTGTTGTGCTTCATAAGGGTGCGACAAAGGTTGTTCAAGTTCTTTACGGGTTTACGTTTAGGCTGTTTAGGGCAGGGCTTGGGGCCGTAATTAGGGGTTCGGCTTTTGGGGGTTTCTAATGTCATAAGGTTCCAAGGGAGCTCTTGAAAAATGCTAGATGGTTTTTGAATTTTTGGCAGGGCTTGCGTCTCAGGGTTTAAGCCTCAGAGGTTTGGTAGGGTTTTGGGATTCGTGATGTTAGTGCTATAGGGTTTAGGGATCAGGGGGTAGGGTTGCGCGGCCAGGGCTTGGGGTCGAAGGCTTCGAGAGAGGGATGCACGGTCGTTGGCTTTCTAGGAGCTGCAAAAGGTTAGGGACCCCAAAAGCACATAAGCATAAGCATTGTATGGGGATATCCCTATCCTTATTGGGCTTCATTATAAGGGGATTTATATGGGATATCCCTATCCGAATTTTTGCTTATGTGCCTTTTTGGGGCCCTAAAAGGTTGTTTTGCGTTTAGCAGTTTAGAGGCTAGGCTTACTAGAGCGCAACCGGTGCGACATGGTCACCGAAGCGGCACTTGAGGTTGAGACACTTCTGGCTTTTGCTGCGTATGACGGGGACGCTATTGCGTGCTTGAAGGAGGACAAGTTTCCGAGAATTGCAAAGCCCATGGGGTCAGGCCGCCTCGTCATGCATTTTGACTTGGCCAAGGAGGCTGAAAAAGGGGCGGTGTGGAGTACTTCTACACTCCTACACACCGACGCTCCTGCACTCCTACACTCGTTACACTCCTATTCTGCTACTCTCCTACTCTCCTGCTCTCCTACTCTCCTACTCTCCTACTCTCCTACACTCCTATACCCTACTCCTACTCCTCCTACTCCTACTCCTCCTACTCCTCCTGCTCCTCCTATTCTCCCTACTCCTCCTACTCCTACTCCTCCTACTGCTACTACTACTACTACTACTACTACTACTACTACTACTACTACTACTACTACTCCTACTACTCCTACTACAACTACTCCTACTACTACTACTACTACTACTACTACTACTCCTACTACTACTGCTGCTGCCCTGAGGCCCTAGACAAAGAGCAGGCTCTCCAGCAACTTTTCGAAGCACCGATCACCTCACAGGCAGATGCCGGGTTGCAAAGCTTCCGTGTTGTGTTTTAGGCTTCGGGTTTAGGGGTTTAGGGGCGTAGGGGTTTAGGGTTTAGGGTCTAGGGTTTAGGGGTTTAGGGGCTTAGGGGTTTAGGGTTTAGGGTTTAGGGTTTAAGGTGTTGCAAAGCCTTGAGTGTTTTTTTTGGCTTGGGGACGTTTGGGTAGTGAGGGTCGCTAAAGGTTTCTAGGGTTTTGGAGTGATTAATTGGGGAGTCAAGGCTTGTTTTGAGGATGGGGGAGTTTGGGGCTTTGGAGATTGGCGGGTTTTGAAATTTCGGGTTTGGTGCTTTAGGGAGTATGGGGTTCGTAAAGTTTTGGCACTGCTAGCCTTGTTTTTGTTTGCTATGTTTCCTGCTACCAACCTTAGCAATGTCTCTGCTACTGTTTCTATTTCCACTGTTGCTATTTCGGGTACGGTGTCGTCGTGCTTTATTGCGTGCCATGGTAATATTAGTACCCCAAACCCGTAACCCTAAACATAAGACTTGGTTTAGGGCTTATTCGGGCCGTTTGGGGTGTTGCTGCTTGTCTAAAGTCAGGGCCATCTCATGTACACTGTGCAGTACTTGGAGGATCATGGGACTGAGTAAGTATGGTTATAAGTACCTTAGTTGGGTTTATAAGTAACTATAATAAGTATCGTCACCTTACTAGTAATCGCCTTTCCGCGCCTTCAGTCTCGAATAATTCCTAGACATCTTAGAAGCTGCCCCCACCCTGTAATAGTGGTATAATAGGAATATAGTAGGGCCCTAATCTAATCCTATATAGTCCTTATGGTCACTATTACAGGGTGGGGACAGCTTCCAAGAGACATCCCTCAAAGCCTGCATCCAAGAGACATCCCTCAAAGCCTGCATAGCCCTCAAGCCGCAATGCTCCTGTGAACCCTAGATCCTAGGCCTGAAACCCTAAATCCCTAAAGCTCTCATGACCTAATGCCTAAAACCCTCATATTTGGAGGTGGCAAGGGCCCAAGCAAACAACAGCTTGACCTGGCTAGCTTGAGTCACGGATGTCCTCGTTTGCAGGCGATCCTGTTGAGAGCCATTGCAGGAAGGTGGTGAAGTGATATCGGTACTTGCTAGTGTGTTGCTAGTGGCTCTTTACTTATCAGCGGATGCCTCAAAAGCGAGGCCCCATTATACTATACTTATAATACGTAAGCAACCCACCAAGAACGGTATAGGCAATCATTAACGCGTATACATTGTAAGTTACTATTTTTGCGGCTAGTACTGGCTTGTCTTTCTGTGAGCTCCGCCCAACTGGCTCCTCCGAATTCGACATTAACGTTAATCTACTGTCTGGTGCTTGGTAGGGAATGGGGGAATGGATCCCTAAAGTAGTCCCTATATAACGTCTCCACAATCAATTCCCCCATTCCCTGCTAAGAACCAGACAGTAAACCCCCAAACCCAAGAATCCTTATAGATCGGTTTAAGGAACCTTGTAGACCTTTCCGTTCCCTTTAACGGAACCCCTAAATGAACCCTTTAAAGGGAACCCAAAAGGTAAAGGGCATCCAGAAAAGATAACCTGCAGAGGCGCTTGGCGCCTCTCCCACGACGTCGGAGCTGCTCCTGGGATTGCCTGGAGTCGGACTTTTCGTTCAGGGTTTGGGGTTTCAGGATTTAGGGTTTAGGGTTTAGGGTTCAGGGTTTAGGGTTTGGGGTTTCAGGATGTTTCAGGTTTAGGGCACTTTAGGTATATGAGCCGCCCAGAGAGAAAAGGATACCCGACTGAGAGTCTTGAGGGTTGGACGTTTCCAGACTGTGGACATGTTGGGTAGTAGTAGTAGTAGTAGTAGTAGTAGTAGTAGTAGTAGTAGTAGTAGTAGTAGTAGTAGTAGTAGTAGTAGTAGTAGTCGTAGTAGTCGTAGTAGTCGTAGTAGTAGTAGTAGTAGTAGTAGTAGTAGGGTTTAGGGTTTAGGGTTGGTTGACGAGATCCATGAGAGGATGATCGCAACGCCGGAAAAGTATAAATCCAACAAGTGGAGCAGCGTGGCGTTCAGGGACGCCCTCTCCTCTGCTGGATTGGGACAGGGGACGGCATTTGGCAAGGAGAAGCCGAGGATCATCCTCGAAGGTGGCCCCAGAGCCGTGGTAACGCACCTTTTCGACGCAGGCGTGATGGAAGATCTCATTTTCAATACTCCCTTCTTTGAAAAGAGATCCATCAAGCATACGGGCATGGCCGGCCTCTGCCAGCGCATGCGGAAACTCGCGGTGTCGTTATACCATAATCTACACCAGAACCCAATCTAGTTATTGTGGCTAAACCCTAAACGCTCAAACCTAAACCTTCAACCCTAAGCCCTAAACCCTAAGCCCTAAACCCGAAACCCTAAAAGCCCACTTCGGCATGTTATTAGAGGGGCCTTTCGGATGTGCTTGGAAAATTCGCGGAAGACCTGGCCGAAGAGTGCCCTAAACTCCGATCCCCGAACCCCAAGCCCTGGCCCAAGTCAGGCCCTAGTCCCTAAACCCTAATCAAGTAATCCCTAAATTCTTAAACCCTAAACCCGAAACTTTGAGACCCGAAACCCTAAACTCTGCACCCCCAAACCCCGAACCCAGAAATCCTACTCCCTAAGCTTTGAAACCCTAAACCCTAATCCCTATATGCCTGAAGCCTAAACCCTACTCCCTAAACTCTGTAACCCCTACCTACAAAATGCTAGGTCATGACCCCTTAATTTTAGGGTCTAACCCCTCCAACAGTAGGTTTTTGGATCACCAGGTAAACCCTATACTCCAAAACTCCTAGGCAATTGCAGGAATCAATGGGAGAGTTAAACCCAAATCACCGATGGTTGCTCTTGGAGGATCATGGGACTTAGTAAGTAGGGATCCTTAAAGGTTGCTTAAAGGGATCTGTAAGAGTTCAAAAAGGGGAGGGTATGAGACTTAGTACGGTTGGTTACAAGTGCCTCAATCGCGATTGTAAGAAGATCGAAGTACAGTAACCTAGTAAAAGTCGTTCCTAAGTCTCGTGATCCTCGGAGTAGGGCTCATCCAAGGGTTTAGGGTTTCGGAGTACAGAAGCCTAAACCTTGAGCTCTGAGCCCATGTGATGTAGGGGCTTGAATAATGAGTACCGGTACCACTATTATTCCTTTGGGTTGCTTGCAAAGAGAATTACGACGAACTCCGACACCCTACTCTAAAGATTGAAGCCCTTCTATTCGGATGTAAGGACCAGGCTCGGGGATTGTTTGGGGTGAAGGGTTGAGGATGTACCGCAGCCTACCATAGCCTACTTAGATCCAGTGTCCCTCAAACCTCTGTAGTCGAGTTTTATGATGCCAAAGCCCCTAAGCCCTGCAACCTTAATCCAAGTCTCGAACCCACACATCGGTGTAGGGTTTAGGGTTTAGGGTTTAGGGTTGGGATGCACTTGGAGGACCATGAGACTTAGTAAGTATGGTTATAAGTACCTTAATTGGGGTTATAGGTAAGTATATAACTATAGTTACCCAAATAATAACCGTAATTACTAAGTCGCATGATCCTTTCAGCAGGTTTTGGACAGACTGTTGGGTCTCCACTTTAGGATTTTGGATTGCAGGGTTTAGGGTCTCGACTCCCTGGGTTCTGGTTTAAGGTTTGGGGTTTAGGGTGTCAGGATTAGGGGGAGGATGTACCATGCTAGCGTCCAGATCACTATTCCAATTCCCGAACCCGCCAACTTGGATCCCAAGCCCTACTTTGGGAGTCAGGGGGCTAGACATTAAGCCTAGTAGTAGAGTCGTCAAAAAGCTTGACAGAACCTTGCTCGGTCCGCTTCAAGCGGGGGGGCTTCCCACCCACGATGCCCAGACCCTGCTCTTGAGCATCACCGAGGAGACCTCGGCCTCAAGCCATCCGTTTGGTGTCAGCCTGGACTATGCTAAGGCCTTTGACTCCACAGACCACGCAGTGGCCTGCGCGCTATTGCGCCGTGCAGGGGTGCCTCTCACTGACATCTGGCGGTGCCAGGATCGTTGGCTCTGCTACGGGGGCTGCGTGCACCCGCAGCCGGTTTCCAATTGTCAGGCCTTACTTCAGGGCGACCCCTGGGCGCCCTTAGCCATGAGCTTGATCCTTGCAGGGCCCCACAAAGAGGCACTCGCGACCGTTCCTCGCTCGCACCAGGTTCTTTACATGGACGACCGTACGTCACTCCATAGGAGACCACAGGACTTGTTGGCCTGGGAAAGCATTTTGGGAAGAGTTTGAGACGATGGGTTACAGCGGGCGCCTCAAAACGCACCCCGACAAAACTCAGCACTCAGCACTGGTACCGCAATGCGCAGGCCAAGGCCCTTCTCGAAGAGTCAGGTCGGGAAGCTAAAGCTACGGTTGATGATATAAATCCTGCATTACCCATAATAATGAATATACCATAATTACCATAGTCTAGGGTCCTTAAGGTAATGCAGGATTCATATCATCAACCGTACCATGAAGGTCCTTGGTGCCTCTCTGGGCCCCGAACGTAGGAACCTCACGAAAGATGCAGAAGACAGGCAGCACAGCGTGCTTCTGCTGGCTGGAGGAGCCTCCATCCTTCCGGTTTCAGTTCACCTCAAAAAGGCTATCATGGCCACGGTGCTGGCGACTAAGGCTGCGTGGGGCGCAGGGTTGAACGGAAAGTTCATCACTGCAGCGCAGGCCAAGAGCCTCACTAAGGCCTGGCGACACCAGCTGTCGCACGATAGAGCAGCGGTGGGACTTCGGAATGTCCTGCTCTTTGTGGGTAGTATAGCCCCTATATAATCCCTATAACCCTTAGTTCCCCGCAATACCCGACAAGTAGGCAAGTAAGTACAGGTAGGTGGGGCAACCCCCAGTGCGGTATTACTTTTGGCTCAGCTTGGCCTACTTCCCGAGTTTCATGATCCTAACCCTTAAAGACACAACCTTACATATACACCTCCCAAAACGCTTCAGGGGGGGGAAGTGCAAAACGAAAACAATCAGAAATTAGTCGAAAAAGCTGTCATAAACTCCAAACCGTCCAAACCCTTACCCGAAAACCTAAACCCCAAACCCCAAAACCTCTTGAATAACGCTGATAAACTCTTAAACTCTGAACCTTAACCCTAAACCCCAAAAACTCTTTAATAAGACTTATAAACTTCAAACTCTAAACCCTCACCCTAAACCTTACACCTTACTTAAGCCCCAAAGCCCCAAAACCCCAAAACCTCATGATTAACGCTTATAAACTCTCAAGCTCTAAACACCAACCCTAAATTCCCAAACCCCAAAACCTCTTTAATAGCGCTTGTAAACTCTCAAACTCGAAACCCTAACCCTAAACCCTAAACCATAAAGCCTCTTAAATAACGCTTGCAAACTCTAGACTCTAAAGCCGAAAACCGTTCAAGCAATGCTTTCAAACCCGAAGCCCTGAACCCCAAAACGAGGAAGTTCACCACGAGCCCCTTCGAGTGGAGAAGCGCCTTGACACTTTTTGAACTGGTTTAGGGTTCCCTTAAACGGATCCATGAGGGGGGCTCCTTCAAAGGAGCTATAAGGGTTCTATAAAGGGGTTCAGGGTTGGGGGTTATGGGTTTAAGGTAAAAGCCAGAAAGTTGGAATATGATTATCCTAACCCTTCTATGGTAAATTATAGGGTATCCTACCATGAAACCATATTCCAACTTTCTGGAGTTCCCTGTAGGATTGAGGGTTTGGGGCGTGGGATTCAGGGTTTGGAGGTTCAGGGCTGGGCCTCTGCGGTCTAGAATGACGACAAGAGGCTTGAGGCTTCGATCTGAGTGTTTGAAGGCACCAGGGGAAAGGATTCGGGTTTAATTCTGGGATCAACAGCCTACTTCTGCGTACGTTTCCACGTACGACGCCCAAATCTTCAGCCCTTGAACCCAGCACCCTCACGGTGACAAGTTCAACCTTTGCAGTTGGGATGGCCCGTGGGTTTTGTGCATGGAGGGTTTGGCGCTGAGCAACCACCTGCGCGGCAAACATCCACAGACCCTACCCTACTTGTTAAGTCCCGAATCCAGCAGTAAATCCTGAAGTAGGTCGATTTGACCCTTCATACAGCTTTGTAACACTGCTGTTAAGCCGAGTTCGAGTTCTTTCGGCATCTGTGCGACAGCCGAAATCTCCTCCTACCATGCCATGAAAAGACCACTTCGAGGAAACCTCAAAGGAACCCTAATTACGTAGTTCAAATCATGAGAAGACATCTACCAACTACAGGATCCCTCAAAGGGCCACTGAAGACCCCTTTGAAACGACATCAAGGAATCTCTTAAAGAGCCATTCAAGAACCCCCAGAACCCCCAAACCCTAAACCCATGTTGTGAGAATGAAGGACCAAATATAGCGATCCCTTCGACGAAGCTCGCTCTAGAACTCTCAAATCAAGTCTTAGTTTCTGAACCCCAAACCCTAAAAGCTCTAAGACCTAGTTCAAGATCCTAACCGCCCTAAGCCCAAACCCCTGTTCTAAAGCCTAAACGCATTCTAAACCCCAGAAAACCAGGCACGCAGCAAAACCCTCTAAAATCTTCGTTCGAAATTCTCATTTGAGAACCTGGAGCACCCTCAAACCCCTGCTTGGAGGTTCATGGGTAGTTAGAAGTAGGTTAGGGTTTAGGGTTTAGGGTTCAAGTTTCAGAGTTTAGGGTGTAGGCTTATAAGTAGGATAACAATGGTTGTCGCATACACTAGAGGAATTATAACCTCACTTAAAACAGCCTATGAACCTCGAAGTAGACCCCTTTTGGAGCCCTTATGGATCCTTTACAGGAGCCTTATAACCCCACCTAGCCAGACCCCCGGGAGGAATAGGGGATCTACTTTCTAGATCCTCCCGGGGGTCTGGGTTATAGCTACCCATGAACCCTTGTTAAAGTAAAAGCCCAAAAAAGTTGGAATATGATTATCCTAAACCCTTCTATGGTAAATTATAGGGTATCCTACCTTGAAACCATATTCCAACTTTCTGGAGTTCCCTAAACCCTAAACCCTAAACCCTAAACCCTAAACCCTAAACTCTAAACCATGAGCCCCTTTGTTAGGTGGAGAGGCTGGAGAGATCACTGGTCTCGAGAAGCTTCGTCTCTGGTTGCAGTCAAGCAGGTCGGTTTAGGGTTTAGGGTTTAGGGTTTAGGGTTTAGGGTTTAGGGTTTAGGGTTTAGGCGACCGCGGTTTCCGTAAGGGCTTAGGGTCTAGGGATTTACGGTGTTTTGGGGGGCTTTGGGTTTAGGGGTTTAGGGTGTAGGGGTGTAGGGGTTTAGGGTTTGGGGGGTTTGGGGGTTTGGGGGTTTGGGGGTTTAGGGTTCAGAGTTTTCAGGGGTTTAGGGGTTTAGGGGGTTTGGGGCCCAGGATACCCCAAGGGTTCCTCTGATGGGTTCACTATGCTTGTGATATTGCTTTCTTGGGTTTTTGTGAGCCATTCTTAAGAATTCTTGTTGTAGGCTTCGAGGGTTCCTGTTCGGATTTCTTCAAGGGTTCCTTTGCTTAAATGTTGCTTTGAGGGTTCCTTCAAGGGATCTACTTGGTCTTGATTGTTTTTTCAGAGTCGTTGGGGTCAGTGCGTGTGACTTTTGTCTTTTGGGGGTTGGGGCGAGGTACACTGAGCCCTAAAGCAAAAAGCAACCCTAAGCCCCAAAGCTTAAAACACCCAATGCCGTGTGAAGGTTTGAGATGCTCCTAAACCCCCTTATAGATTCCTCTATAGGCACCCATACGTGAAGGGGCAGGGGACTTAGTAAATAGGCTATAAGTACGGTTATCATCGGGGAAATTCCGTTTAGGGTACTTGTAACTCTACTTATAACCCTACTTACTAAGTCCCCTGCCCCTCCAACTAGACCTTAAACCCTAAACCCGGCCCATAGTCCCCTTTAAGGAACCCTATCGATCCCTTTAAAGAGCCCTTTAAGAGCCCTTACTAAGTCCCCTGCCCCTCCAAGTATAGATCCCTTGAAGGAAAAACCCCGATAGATTCCTCTAAATCACACATTATAGATCCCTTGAAGAAAAACCCTAAACCCTAACCCTAACCCTAACCCTAAACCCTAAACCCTAAACCCTAACCCTAAATTCTAAACCCCCCATGGTGCAGGTTTGAGATGCTCATCACCACCGTGCTCTGCATCAATGTTCTCTGGATGGCGCTGGAGCTTCAGGCTGCTAATCAAGTTTGAATTTGAAGATTTTAGGATTTAGGTTTTTTTTGGTTCAGGGTTTTAGGGTTTAATTTTCGTAGGGTTTTAGGGTCTTAAGTTTTTTGGTTTAGGGTTGTTTAGAGGTGTAGGGTTTAAGGGTTTGCGGATTTACTGTGAGGGCTGTTAAGGGTGGCTAGAGGGTTTCGGGACTAGGGTTTAGGGTTTAGGGGATAAGTTTTTATTGCTATGAGGGCTCTTTAAGGCAACTTGAGGTTTTTAGGGTTTAGGGGATACGGTTCACTATGAGGGCTCTTTCAAGGGTTACTGGAGGTTAAGTCTGAGGGTTGCTAGAAGGACTCTTGTGCAGGAGCATTGCCGTCAGGTTGGCCTAGAAGGGTTTAGGTTGTTCATGGCCCTAGCCCCCCCACAGGACGGGGTTCTCAATAAGTGTTTTCCGTGGTTTTCTAGGGGTGTCAGTGGTCGTTTCCATCGAGAGGGTTCGAAGTCCAGAGTTTGGGTAATGTCGTCTTATGATTTCGGTTCTACAGTGTTTTGCAGGAGTTTCATGTTTCGGTATGTGCCACTACAGGGTCTTGTTCTGTTGCTTTAAGCCGCTTTGACTTATGTTTTCAGTGGTTTCGGTGTTTTTCAATGAAGCTTCCGGTTTCGAAAGGTTGCTTGGAGAAGCCCTCTCCGGTTTTCACCCCAGGCCTAGCCACCAAACCCCCAAAGGCCTTAATCCAAAAGTCCCCACGTCTAACGACTGAAGATCTAGATTACATGAGTTGGGTACAGGGTGGGGGCAGCACCCAATGCATAACAGAGCCTCAGATCCTAAAGCCCCGGACCCCGAACCTACACCCTAAAGCCCTGACTTTCGAAATCCGTTTAGGGTCTCCGTAAACCCTAAACCTGTAAACCCTAAACCCCTGAACCTACTTGGACGGGCAGGGGACTTAGTAAGTAGGTTATAAGTAGGGTTATAACTGGGGTAACTCCATTGAGGGTACTTATAGCTCTACTTATAACCATACTTGCTAAGTCCCTTGCCCCTCCAAGTAACGCCTCAAACCTAAACCTCGGCAACTTGAAATCGTTGTCCACAGTCCAAGGCCGTAAGGCATGGGCACAGGAACCCAGAGTACCTCATGCACCCTAAGGGTCCGTGTGCCCAAACAGGGTTCCTTTACGGGTTCTACAGGGTACCATTGGGGTTTAGAGTTTAAGGATCCATGTACCCAAATAGGTAGTCCCAACTAGTATATACTCTGGCCCTCAAGACCAGATAGGGACCACTGTTATGGCCAAGGTGTATACTACTCGGGTACATGGACCCTTTGGGATGCACCCTTGAACTTTCCTGAAACTCATAGAAAGGAAGCTCTCTGGGGCGTTAAAGCCGTATGTATTTTTTGCATCACAATAAGAAGAAGCACCGTGTAGTTTATTCCTTAATTGATAGTGTACTTGGAGGGGCAGGGGACTTAGTAAGTAGGTTATAAGTAGGGTTATAAATGGGGTAACTCCATTTAGGGTACTTATAACTCTACTTATAACCCTACTTGCTAAGTCCCCTGCCCCTCCAAGTATTGCGCTCTCTGGGCAGGTTTATGGCTCCTACCGAGCCTACGAGCTCCTTGGAGTGCGATTGCCGACAGGTCTTGGGGGGTTCGGGTTTGGGTTTCGGGTTCCAAAACTTGGCCTCAGGAGGGGGACTTGGGTTCCGGGGTTTAGGGGTTTAGGGGAGGGTTCCTTTAAGGGTTCCTTTTGAGGGATCTACAGTAGGGTTTAGGGTTAAGGGGACTTGGGTTTCGGGGTTTAGGGCCAGGGTTTAAGGGTTTAAGGGTTTGGGGCTTTGGGTTTGGGTTTCGGGGTTAGGGCCAGAGTGGGTTTAACGGTTTGGGGCCTTGGGTTTGGGTTCAAGCGTGTTGGATTTAAGGGTTTGGTTTCGAGCTGGGTATATGGGAGTCCGGTGGAGAGACCGTGACCGTTTTGGTTCAGGTTCTATATGGACTGTATATGGGCAGGTGCACGTTCTACAGAGGATTGGGGTCTCGGCGAACACTCTAAAGCTGCAATTTGCCATCCCCAGAAAAAGCGCAGGAGGGAGAAAGTGCGACAAGTACGACGATTGAGAAACCAAAGTACCTTAAGCAAAGAGAAGTTGACAACTCTAAGCCCGAAACCCTGAACCCTAAACCCTAGACCCTAAACCCTAAACCCTAAACGAAAAACCCTAAACCCTAAGCCCTAAATTCCAATCCCTAAACCCTATAGACCCTACGCCCTAAACACTAAACCTTAAACCCTAGGATGTGGATTCTACCGACATACAAACAGGCTAGGTGGAAAAAGACGTTCAACAAAAACCTTAAACCCTAAACCCTATAGACCCTAAACCCTAGACCTTAAACCTAAACCCTAAACCCTATAGACGCTAAACCCTAAGCCTTAAACCCTAAACCTCCATCGCTCCTCTCAGGGTCGGCGTGGTCGCAGAGAGCCTGGGACGGAGTGAGAGCTACGGTTTGGGATTCAGGGCTTGAAAGGGATCTATACTTGGCGTTCTTCTGGTTGGCTCTTAGGACTTTAGCTTCTTGGGTTTCTATATCTGAGCCACAAAAAGGAGGCTAAAAGTTTAACTTTTTGGAGGGGTTCAGAAGTCAGCCAAGTATAAGGGCTCCTCAAAGGATCTGTAAGGGTTCTTTAAGAAGGGATCTATAGTAGGGTTTAGGGAAGTTTAGGGAGTGTGGGGTGTAGGGCTTGGGTTTTTTAGGGCTCTACGGCTATTTAGGATTTACTGTCAAGGGTATTGGATTTAGAAATGGTCTAGGATCTAGGGCAAAGGTTTTAGGGTCAAAGTGCTTCGGGTTTCAGGGCTTTGGGAAGGCCCCAGCTGGCGTGATCATGATGTTCAAGATTCTCCAAAAGAAGAACCCCTAATGTCAAGGAATCTCCAAGAAACCCTGAACACTTAAACCCTAAATCCCATCCCCTCCCTAAACCCCAAGCCCTAGACCCTAAACCCCAACCCCTAAACCCTAATCCCTAAACCATCCTACACGCATAAACCCTAAACCTCTGAAACCAAAACCTACAAGCAAGGAGCATCATCCCGCAAGAGTGGCTGCCCAGCATCGACGTGGCTTTCCAGCTGCTTGGACTCCTCCAGCGAAAAGCTGGTAAAGACTTAACCGCCATGACGATTCTTACTTAGAGGGGCAGGAGACTTAGTAAGTAGGTTATAAGTGGGGGTACAATTGGGGTAACTCAATCTCGGGTGCTTAGAACACTACTTATGACCTACTTACTAAGTCCCCTGCCCCTCCAAGTAATGTACTATGTTCCGCGACAGAATGCTATAATACACTGAAATATACTGCAATGCACTCGAAAATACTACAATGTCCCATAATTTACTATAAGATACGCTCAAAAATGGTGATGGTGCTTGAACCTTGGGATCGGCCCCCGCCCAGTAACAGTGGGAAACTACTTTCCTTATATATACACCCCCAGAAAAAGCACAACTGTTTGGAGGCCTCTGGAGTTCCCAGTTTTGGGGGGCCCCAACTGTTCAGCAGGTTTGGGAGTTCGGGAGCACTCGCTTTAGATTCCAGAGGTTGGCATTTGGAGTTTCCAGATTTTGGGGGCCCCAACTGTTGACCAGGTTTGGGCATTTGGAGTATCCAGTATCCAAAACTTGGGGGCCCCAACTGTTCAGCAGGTTTTTGATTTCGGGAACCGAGAGTTCCAATTCGGTAATTAGCCCAAAGGCAAATAGTGGAGGCTTGAAGAATAATTGATGCTTGGTGCTTTCGGAGGGTTTAGGATTTCTGCAGAAAACCGACGAGAGTTTCGGAATGCGCCCGGCCCTAGGCCAGCAGGGCCGGGGTGCTCTCTGGCCAGGCCAAATCTGCAAACTAGATTGCAAAAGGGAGCACAAGAAAAGCACAACTACTTTGCTTGAAATTTGGATCAGGCCAGCAGTTTGCCCAAAAATCTCCAAACTAGAACGCAAAATTGAGCACAATAAACGCACAACTGTTTTGCTAAACTTGAGCACAAACCCGACCACAAACTCCAAAATCCAGCACAAGAAAAAGCACCAACTAGAGCACAAGAAAAAGCACAAGAAACGCACAACTGTTTTGCTAAAGTGAGCACAAACCCGACCACAAACTACAAAATCCAGCACAAGAAAAAGCACAAACTAGAGCACAAGAAAAAGCACAAGAACACACACAACTGTTTTGCAACCCAGAGCACAAGCCCGACCACAAACTCCAAAATCTAGCACAAGAAAAAACACAAACTAGAATATTCTAGTGACTCTCGAGTGCGGCCCGGGAAGCAGCGTATTGAGTCTTAATTTAAAAAAAGCACAAACTAGAGCACAAGAAAAAGCACAAGAAACGCACAACTGTTTTGCAACCCAGAGCACAAGCCCGACCACAAACTCCAAAATCCAGCACAAGAAAAAGCACTAACTAGAGCACAAGAAGAAGCACAAAAAACTCACAACTGTTTTGCTAAAGTGAGCACAAACCCGACCACAAACTCCAAAATCCAGCACAAGAAAAAGCACTAACTAGAGCACAAGAAAAAGCACAAGAAACGCACAACTGTTTTGCAACCCAGAGCACAAGCCCGACCACAAACTCCAAAATCCAGCACAAGAAACGCACAACTGTTTTGCGATTTGGAGCACAAGAAACAGCACAAACTAGACGAAAACTTCCAATTTACAGCAGAACCCAGGATTGCCGTTTAAATTGGTCAAAAGGTGCCAGGCCTGGGGAGGCCCTGGGAGGCCCTGGACGGCCCTGCCAGGTCTTAGGAGCTGCATCAGTCGTTCTCCCTCCCGCCCTCACCACCCAGAATCGCCCCATCCCCTGGGTCCACGTCCGATCCGTCCACCCAGGCCCCCCCGCCATCCCTGGCTGCGCGTAGAGGGAATGGAAAATGTTTCGGTTGAGGGTTGCAGCCCAGTGACTAATTGGAAACGAAAATTGTTCTGGGCCTTGCGTTCGGCAGATTTCGATTTTGCTGGGAGGGGAAGCATGGTTTCGGGGCTTGTTTTGTCAAGGATTTAGGTTTCACACTCAGCTCTCTTGGCTGTTCATTTTTCATATTTGGAAAACCGGTGAACCCACTAGATTTTCTTGTGCTTTTCGTTGTGGTTCAATTTGTGACAACTGTTAGTGGGCGGGGGCCGATCCCAACTTGAACCCATAGTAGGACGCAAGCTTCAAAGGAACTCTACTCCAAGGATCATGGGACGTAGCAACTAGGACTTATTGTGAGGAACTATACTTACTTGTAATTACTTATAACCCCAGTTCATGTACCTATACCATACTTACTGTGTCCCATGATCCTCCTTCTAGATCCCTTTGAGGATCCCTTTAAGGAACCCTTTACGGAAGCAGAAACCCTAAACCCTAAGTCCTAAACCCTAAACCCTAAATCCTAAACCCTAAACCCGAAATCCTAAACCCTCAACCCTAAACTCTAAATCCTAAATCCTAAACCCTAAACCCTATAAACTCTAAACCCTGAGCCCTCTAAGCCCGCCTAAACCCTAAACCTAGTCCGAGGATCGGTGACGGGATCTTCACGGCCTTCTTCGTCTTCGATGTGGGTCTTCGCGTCGCTTTGCTGGGTCGGCGGTTCTTCAAGGTCCGGGGGGAAGGGCAGGGGACTTAGTGAGGGCTCTGAAAGCGCTCCTTAAAGGGATCTCTAGGGTTCCATAAAAGGGATCTATGGGGATTAGGGTTTAGGGTCTTTGCTCTTGGGCTTTAGCCCAGAACCCTACACGGCTAGGGTTTAGAGTTTAGGGTTTTAGGGTTTAGGGTTTAGGGCTTGGGGTCTATAGGGTAGAATTAGGCCCGCCGTCTGCCCTGCTTTTGCGGCTTTGAAAAACTAAATCCAGAGCCCTAAAGGGCTTCGGGTTCAGGGTTTAGGGTTTGGGGTTTGGGGTCTAATATAGGTTTCCTTGTTGTAATTATAGTCTAACTTAGGCAAAAAAATCCTTATTCTCATTATCAAGGCCCTTGTATTAGGGTTCAGGGTTTTGGGTTTAGGGTTTTGGTTTTAGGGTTTAGGGTTTAGGGTAACCCTAAACCCTAGATCCTAATTGCACCCCAAACCCCGAACACTAAACCCTAAGGCGTTTAGGGTTTAGAAATTTGGGTGGTTTTCAATATTAGTTTTTTTGGGTCCTTACTAGAATACGGCACCGAATATTTAGGGTACCCAAAAAGGGACCATAACTCTTGGTGTTTCTTCTGGTTGGCTCTTAGGACTTTAACTTTTTTGGTTTCTATATGAGCTAGAATAAGCAGGCTAAAAGTTTAACTGGAGGGGTTCAGAAGTCAGCCAAGGATCTGTAGAGCCCTAAAAAGCTCCTTCAAGTTCCCCAAACCTGAAACTTTTGGAGAACCCTTGAATATCCTGTAAAGGAACCCTTACCCTAAACCCTACGCCCTGCACCCAAAACCCTATACATCCCTCAATCACCCATCTGTGGCTTGGGCTCACAGCCCTGAGCCCCAAGGCTTTCCCGGCCACCCAGGGCCCAATTTTTCCGAAATATCTGCTTAAAGGATCATGGGACTTAGTAACTTTGGGGTTCCTTAAGAGGGCTCCTTTAAAGGGATCTATAGGGGTTCTATAAGAGGTGTTCTAGGGTCTACTTAAAGGATCATGGGACTTAGTAACTAGGGTTATAATTAAGGTAACTATACTTATAGTTACTTAAAACCCCAATTAAGGTACTTATAACCATAATTACTAAGTCCCATGATCCTCCCAATGGGGTCGCTTGGGTTTACATATTGGGGCGGTAAGGGTTTAGGGTAACTCTAGACTGAAAACCCTATAAATCCTAAACCCTAGACCCGAAACCACAATTGAAACAGCAACCTAATCTTGCCCTCTAGTCTTTCCATATTTGTTCTAGAAAACCTAAACGCTAAATCTTAGGTTTTGGTGTTTGGGGTTGGGTTCAGGCAGGCTCCAGAGCTTGAAGCTTCCAGGCTCCCATCTCTCCGGTTGGGGCTTAGGTTTAGTGTTCAGGGTTTGGGGTGTAGGGTTCACGATTTGTGGGTTTTGTGTTGAGGGTTTGGGGTGTAGGGTTCACGATTTGTGGGTTTGGTGTTGAGGGTTTGGGGTGTAGGGTTCAAGCTTTGGGGTTTAGGGCGCAGGGTTTAGGTTTAGGGTTTAAAGTTTAAAGTGTCAACTGGGCCCGAAAGCACCCAGACCGAAAAACCTGCAAAGCCACAACAGTGCCCTAATTGTGCCCTTTTGGGGCTTGAATAGTCTAAGCACTGCTTAAGGCCCTTATCATCTTAGAGAGCACAGGGGTTCAGGGATTGGGGTTTAGGGCTTAGGGTTTAGGGCTTTCAAGTTCGTAGCCCTTACCTGAAAGCCGAAAGCCTCTGTAGTGGAACAACGTCCGTCTTTTACTTCGTCGTGTTCTTCAACTTTGGCTTCCCGTGCTGGCGCGATGTGGGCATGCGGATGTGTTAGTGCGTGTGTGTGTGTGTGTGTGTGTGTGTGTGTGTGTGTGTTTGCATGCAAAGGCTGATCGGGGTAGTGCGAATCTTGCAGTTGGTTCTGCTCATGCCATCTTGAAACTTTGCAGGAGTAGCACTTCCATCGTTGCTTCTTTGACTTGTTGATGGTTATGTAGGTCATTTAGCCTCCGATTAGTGACCATGTTACTACCCGGTTGTTGGCTGCCATGATTCCAATCCCTACCATTACCACTCTTTCTGGTAATTTCTTGCTGTAGTTCCTCTTACTGTCAACATTGCGTACCGAGTCAAGGGAGTGTTGTGCTGCTTACTGCGCCAATGGGATTTTGCTGGCAGGCTTCCCGCAGCATTCTGCAGTGTTGCCATCACTCTTATACTCGTGCTGATATTTGTTTCATATTGGTCAGAACTGGGTTTGGTGAGGATTGCAGTGGTGTGTGGGTTTTGTTGCTGTCCCCGCTTCGTCACTGCGGCTGCCACTGTAGAGCTGCCGCAACTACGCAACTGCATCACCGTTTACCTCTTGGCAGGTCTGCATGAACTACATTGACCTTCTCGTTACTGCAGCTTCTGTTGTGGAGCTGGTCGTGTCGCAAATGACCGTGAACCCAATGCTGTTTCGAGACTCGGTGAGCGTAGATTTGGCCATTAGTCATTAGTTCCTCGGTGGATTGGTGTGGCGTCCGCTCCTTCGTGGCCCTAAACGTTGAGTCAAGCTTTCAAAAGCCATTACAGTAGAAGCCAGAAAGTTGGATCATAATTATCCTCATTCCCTTAAGGTAAAGTAGAGGGAATCCTAGCACTAAGCATCTTAAACTCATGTTCCAACTTGCTAGGGTTCACTATAAACCATTAAACTTGAAGGACAGTCGAGCCACGACCGAAGCAACAACTAGGCCTTGTACTTTACCGCTTACACCGTAAGTCCTGACCCTGAACCTCAAACCCCTCAACCTGCTATAGATTCCTCAAAGTAGCATTAGACAAATGCCATATGAAGAAAGTACGAACGTGACACAAGCCTTGTTTTCCAGACCTAGTGCTTCGGAGTCTTGTTTTGGGTTGAGTCGTTTTGGGGGGTGTGTCGTTTTTTTACTGCGGGACGGGGGGTGGGGGTGGGGTTTAGGGCTTAGGGATTGAGGTAGAGTTTAGGGTTTTGCGAGTTTTGGCTTTAGGTGCTCAGGGTTGATCAGATCGTTTTCCGCAGTTGCGCTGTGGGTACTTGCCAAAGGTTCCACTTGGGAGCAGAGCTTGCAGCAGCACTGTTCATATAGGGGCCTGAGTAGCTACCTATACTGGTTTGGGGGTTCCTTATCATTAGTATCATATGCTCCAAAACCCTATTCTCATTGTTAAGGCCCCTATGTTACCACCATGACTGCCCCTGCCGTTGCTACGCTGCTACGCTTGCTGTTCCTGTTTCAAATTTCCAACCGATTAGCTACAGCCGAAAGTCTCAGAACCCTTTACTGAAGGAATATACCTTACAATACAATCGGAACCCAAATAAGATTCAGGGTATATTCCTTTATAAATTTTTGCTTTGGTATATTCCTTAATATAAAGGTGGTTTGGTATAGTCCTTAATAAACCTGTTTTGCAGTCTCGGGGTTGCAGACTCAGCTGCAACCAGCAGCTGCAAAGTCGTCCGGAAATAGCTCGCAAAAGCGGGGTCCAAGTGATCCCAAGCCCCAAAAACCCTAATTCCCAAAAACCCTAAACCCTAAACCCTAAACCCTGAAGACCCCAGAGGCTGCCCAAGGCCATGAAACTGTACCAACCGGTGGAAAAAAGCAACATTCCGCACCCAGCATCATGCCCCGAGGGCCAGAAAAGCAGCCCGAGAAAAAGAAACATCTCAAAGGATGACCCCTAAAACACAATCCTTGGAGTTCTTCTGGTTGGCTCTTAGGACTTCAACTTTTGCGTTTCTATATGAACTATAATAAGGAGGCTGAAAGTTTAACTGGAGGCGTTCAGAAGTCAGCCAAGAATCTGTAGAGCCCTAAAAGCATACTGAAAGTTCCCCAAACCTGAAACCCTTGGAGAACCCGTGAAGAACCTGTAAAGGAACCCTTCCCTAAACCCTACGCCCTGCACCCTAAACCCTATACATCCCTAAACCCTGAAACCCTTACAGGAACCCCCAAAGTTCCCTAAAAAGCAGGAGGAAAGAAACCCAACGAGTTCCCTTAAAGGAACCCTTTAACGGGTGTTCAGGGTTCCTTCAGAGGATGGTTTAGGGTTCCCTTTTAAGGGCTCCGTTTAACCCTAAACCCTAATATCCTAAACCCTAAATCCTAAACCCTAAACCCTAAACCCTAAATCCTAAACCCTAAACCCTAAACCAAGGACTTCTTCGGATCGGAAAGCTGGCGCGAGCTCTGCGGCGCCTCGTCCTCCAAATCCCAGGGTTCTAGGGTGTTAGGGCATTAGGGTTTAGGGTTTTTTGGGGTATGAGGCTTTAGGCTTCAGGGTTTTAGGGTATAGGTTTCATGGTTTGAGGTTTTAGGGCTTGTTGGTCAGTTTTCAGGTTTCAGGGTTTAAGGCTTTCGGGTCCTTTATCGGGACTTCGGGTTGAGAGGTTTGGGTTCCGGGTTGAGGATTCTGATGGTGCTACAGCTAGTACACCAAGAAGAGCTAAAGCAAGAACAGTCGCATGAGCGTTGCGCAAGGCTAGTAGTCTGAACCTTTCAGGGCGTTCATTTCAGCCGTCCATCCGTAAAGAAGCCCGAAAGACCCTAAGCTAAGCCTGAGCCCTAAGCCTCAAACCCAAATCCCAAAAGCCTCAACATCCCGAGTATTCGGGCATGTAGTTGGAGCGTGGCGCGTCTGCGCCCCTGTGTTTTCCTTCACTTCCGGGCTTTTCGACTCGGTCTTTGCGAGGCGGGTAAGTTCTTCGGATTTTCTGGGATCATCTGGGCCTTTCGGACATTCTGCTTTTCCAGACCCTTCAGTTTTAGACGGTCTGTTTTTTCGGACTCCTCAGGCTGTGACGGTGGGCAGTCGGGCTTCGGACTTTCTTCAGATTTCTCAGGCTGCGGCAGGTTTGAAAGGGGGATGGGGGGAGGGGGGGGATGGGGGGCGGGGCGATGATAACGATCATTCTACTGCTTCTTGGCGCCCAAGCTCTTCTTTCAGGCTTCTAGGCACTACAGGGAGTAGACTTTGCTACCTCACTGTAAACCCTCAAGACGTGAACCCTAGGCCCTAAACCCTAAACAAAACACCGTTGCAAGCTCAGAACTTCCAGGCCCGATCCCCACAACCCCAACAAAAAAAGCTGACTCAAGTTCTCACACCCTGAAGCAGCTTCTAGGACCCAGAGTAGGCCCTTATTCCCTTTTTTTGGGGGTTCAGGTTCCCTTATAAGCCCCTTTAAACCAAAATAGGGGCACCCTTTTTATTCCTAGGTTACTCTTCGGTCTAGGCTTCTGTGGTACCGAAACCGTAGCTTCAAACATCTTCGCCATCGTTGGTTGCCCTCATCTGGGGGAGCCCCTGAGCATGACTCTTTAGACAACTGCAAGGTGGGAACCCCAAACAGGAAATACGGTTGATGATATAAATCCTGCATTATCCATAATAAGGAATATACCATAGTTCCCATAGTTTCGGGTCCTTAAGGTCATGCAGGATTTATATCATCAACCGTAGGACCACGTGCTGCCGTTTTCTACTTTCCCCTACAGTCAAACAGGAAATGCTGATGATGGACAAAATCCTGCATTACGTATTATAAGGAATAGACCATAGTTACATAGTTCCCATAGTTTAGAGTCCTTAGGGTCATGCAGGATTTTGTCCATCAGCAGTATCATGAGAGCAGCTCTGGGGGGAAGATAGACTGCAATGATGCAGTCTGATTCTTGCAGCCGCGAACGCAACGCAAACAGTGCAGTAGAGAAATACCGCAAAGTGTGAAGCGAGCAGTCACTCTACAACCGAACCTAAACTAATATTTCTGTCCCAAAGCCCCTGTTAAATCCTACCTGCATAATGTATCGTGTTTACCAGTGCTTTCGTGTTCTCAGACTCAATAAACAGCAGGGCGCACATGCGCCGCGCACCATGTAGTTAGAAGACCCATACCACAGACACCAAATGGAATATAGTCAGTTCATGCTAGGGCTGCTATCGCATTCAAGAGGGACCCTAAACCCTAAACCCTAAACCCCTAAACCCTAAACCCTAAACCCCTGAACCCCTAAAACCCTAAACCCCTAAACCCCTAAAACCCTGAAACCCTAGACCGATCGGCCATTCAACCATTGAAACACTTTACCCCCTATAAAGACCCTAGACCCTAGAGCCGAAGCTCTAATCCCCAAGCCCTTAAACCCTAAACTCTAACCCCTATCGACCTGTTGTACTTAAAGGATCATGGGACTTAGTAACTTGGGTTATAATTAGGGTAACTATACTTATAAGTACTTATAAACCCAATTAAGGTACTTATAACCATAATTACTAAGTCCCATGATCCTCCAAGTAGACCCCTGATGGGTCCGTTGGTCCGAGGATGGTCACCATGAGCAGTGTTCTGTCCTCGCTGCAGTGTCTCGGGCGGCATTTCGGCGTTCCGGAGCTCTATTTGGGAGTTTCCGAAAATTAGGGGTACCTAGTTTTGGGGATCCTTGTAAGAAGGATTCTACTGTTTGGGTGCTATATTAGGATCCCCTGTTCCGGAGCTGTACCTGAAGGGAACTCTGTGGAATCATACAATGCTACTTTATCGTACATAGCCTTCAACTCTAGACCCTAAGCTACTGAACCCGCAATCCTAAACCTGTAAGCTGTAAACCTGAACCTCTGAACCACTGAGCCCCGAACCGAAACGCACAGAGTCGTATGTAGGGTTTGGGGATATAGGTAGACCCTAAACCCACATAGATCCTAAATCCTAAACTTTCCCTAAACCCTAAGCCTCCAAACCCTAAACCCTAAACCCTTGAAACCCTTTACCCCTAAGCCCCTTAGCCGACTCTTTAGCCCGAGGGTCCTTCGAGGGTTTTTTCAGGGTTCCTTTACGTGGTCTTGGAGGGGTCGTTGAGGGCTGCTTTAAGGGTTTATGCTTTAGCTACAAGTGTTTCTGTACAAGGGTTTCGGGTGTGGCTATCAGGGTTCCTTTCAGGGCTACCATAAGGGCTATTGGGGGGATACTATACAGATTGCGAAAAGGGCTTACTATCGGGGCTACTTTGGGAATGCTGTAAGCGTTATTACACGGGTGGACTGAGTCTAAGTCTCCCAGTGAATCCTTTCTTCCTTTTTATGGTCTTCGCTGCCCAATCACAAAACCCTATAGGGATCTAAGGACTCATATATCAAGGTTTTTGGGCCCCAAGACCCCACTATATAAGGCTTTTGGGCTATTTGATGCCCAGGGAAAGGGAGCACTGTTTATTCCTAAATTTCAGTGGATCCTGGTCGTACGTGATAAGTTGGGCCATAAGCAGAGAAACCCACATAGCTACGTGTAACCGGTATATAACCCACTCACTGATTTCCCGAACCCTCGTAGAAGTTCTGTAGAGCCCTAATCCTCGTAAGGAAAGAAGTCGTTGTTGCTTTAACTATAGCAAAAAAACCAAGGGTTCTAGTGTTTAGGGCTTAGGGTTTAGGGGTTTAGGGTTTCATTGCAAAATAATGGTCCCTTTTTGGGTACCCTAAATATTAGGTGCCGTACTATAATTTGGACCCAACAAGGGACCCTAATTGTGACAACCACCCATGTATGTTGTTGGTTCCAAGGGCCTACTGTTGATGATATAAATCCTGCATTACCTTAAGGACCCGAAACTATGGGAATTATGGTATATTCCTTATTATGGGTAATGCAGGATTTATATCATCAACCGCTAGTAATAGAGATACCCCCCATGTACAACCTGAGACGAGGAGGCCCCACTCTCACTCTCGGTGATTACTGGACTGCTACAACAGGAGCCATAGGAGTCCCTTTAAAGGGATCCTCAAAAGGGTTCTAAATAAGGGCTACTACAAGGATACTGTAATGCCCTTAAATAAATCATACTAGTCTGGAAATGCTATTTGGGGTTTCTTATCATGATTCTAGCATAAAAAACCCCAAAGCCCTACTCTTACCTTCGAAGGCCCCTATGACCTATGATAAATTGGGAGTTCCCGAAAATAGGGGTACCTGATTTTGGGGTCCTTATAATAGAAATCCTACTATTTAGGGTACTGTATTAGGGTCCCCTTTTTTCGGAAACTCTAAACCCTAAACCCTATAGATCCCTTAAAGGAGCCCTTATAGCACCCTTTAAAGGAACCCCTATTTGGGTCCCCTTTTATCGGAAACTCCCAGTTGCTTGCCGGACTCAGGCTGCTAATCAAGTGCCTGAGCGCCAGTGCCGACATGCTCGTGTGGACGTTTTGCCTGCCTCTTGACATCCTAAACCCTAAACCCTAAACCCTAAATCCTAAATCCTAAACCCTAAACCCTAAATCCTAAACCCTAAACCCTGAACCCTGAACCCTCAACCCTAAACCCTAATCCCTGAACCCCTAGATGCGCTTTGCACCCCAAGCCCTTAAGCCCTTCGCCGCCTTCAACCCCCCCCGACGCCGCAATATTCGGCTTCAAGATTTAGGGTTCAGGGTTCCTAATCATAGGAGGCCAAAAGGGGTTTTAGCCTATGGGGGTTTAGTAGGGATTAGGGTTCCCATAATAGGGCTCATATTAAGGAATCCCTACCCCAAGAATCTTAAACCCCCCTTTTGGCCTCCCATCACCTAAGTCCTACCTGCGCCCTAAGGAACCTACCGTTTTAGGGTTCCCTAATATGATTTCTTTATATAAGTCCTTAAAACGGGTAGGTTACTTGGGGTTAAGGTGCAGCTTTATCTCGAAGCCTTAGTCCTCTCGATCCTAAAACAGGAACCTGCTTAGGAAACCTGATATGAGCCTTACTATATTGGGGCTATAGGGCCAGGGTTTCTGAATCGGGTTCCTACATTAACCCTCAGCCCTAATCTCTAAACCCCAATCTTTAAGCCCCCGACCGTAAACCCTAAAACCCTAAACCCGAAAGCTTAAGCCTAGGTCTAGAATCTCGAAACTCCGAACCGTTTTTGGCGGACCCACGTTTTCTGTCGTAGGATTTGAAAGGTGTTCTGCTTCGACGGCGTTCATGAGGTTCTAGCTTGAGTTTAAAGAGTTTAAAGGACTTCAAGGTGACTACAATGGGTTCGCAGGTTTAGGTTAAAAAACCAGAACCCTAAACCCTAAACCCCGAACCCTAAACCCTGTGGGGGTTTGGGACTTAGACTGAGGTTGTCGGGGTTTAGTAACTCTGGGTTTAGGTTGGTTTAGGGAGCATTGGGTTTAGTGGGTAGGGTTTGAGGTTTAGGGTTTCGGGGTTAGGGTTGGGGGTTTGGCATGGGGTGTTGGGGTTTGCACTTTGCCGGGCATGCATGTGGGAGTGCTGGGGCAGTACGTCCCTAATCTTTGAACCTTAATTAAACCGAAACTTACGGCTCAGCCCTGAGGCATAAGCTTGCATCTCGAAAGCTAGTGTTTTAAGTTTCGGGCTCCTACTCGTTACACTGCCCTAAACCCTAATCCCTAAACTGCCTTACACCCTAACCAAACTAGTAAGAGATCCCAAAACCCATTAATTGAGCAATGCACCTTAAATCTTGCTAGGGTTCCAATTTTTGATGTAAGGCATATTCCTTAATTGAGGGGTCTCGGAGTCTCCGGGTAAAGCCCTAAAGCCCTAATCCCTAATCCCTAAACTGCCCGAAACCCGATCCCAACTAAACCCCAAACCCCAAGCTCCGAAGAGACCTTGATCCCAAAACCCTAGGTTTTTACTTAAATGCCAAGCTTTCGAAACCGGATTTCCCTAATCTCCAAACTCCACCAAACCCCCAAGTGCCCTTTAGAGGGTAGTTGGGGATCTGGAAGAATCCAAGGCTTACCTTCATCCAGTGTGTGGCGGGCATGGTCGTCAGCACACTCTGCAGCGAGTTTCTGAAGGCAGCGCGAAAGCAGTGCCGCATGGGGGGTTCAGGGGTTTAGGGTTCTTATCCCGATTTTTAAGGGTTTCCACACGGGGCTTTACAAGTCTTGCACTTCAAGCGGTTGTAAACGTTTTATAATCAGACCTGGCAAGGTTATTGGGATTTCCCAATAGTTCCCCTAAGCTAAAGCCCTAAACCCCATTCCGTAAAATCCCAAAACCTATGTCTTCATCCAAGAACCTTTTATGCCGTCAAACTATACACCTTGAACCCAACGCCTTAATCCTTACCCCCCGAAATGCGTTCGGAGGACACGGGCCAGAGTATCGAGCTTCGAGAGGAGGTGTACCGAAGCTGGGCTTTCAGTGGTTGAGGCTTTGGGGTTGCTTTTTTGGAGATCCTTCAGGGTCTATCGAAGGGGTTCTATAAGGGGATTAGGCTGTCTTAAGGGCGGCCGCCTTTGTTGTTGTTGTAGACTGCAGGTAGGCCGCATTGTAGGTGTTGCGCTGCCGGTGCTTCCGCTGGTGAGGGTATCGTGATGCTTTGGGGGGGCGGCCAGAACGAGGATGACCCTAAACCCTAAACCCTAAACCCAAAACCCTAAACCCTAGACCCAAAACCCAAAACCCTAAACCCTAACCCTAAACCCAAAACCCTAAACCCTAAACCCAAAACCCTAAACCCAAAACCCTAAACCCTAAACCTAAACACTACCTGGATCCGAAGGAGCCCAAAGTTTTAGGGTTCCTTATTATGATTTCTTCATTTGAGTCCTGATTTTGGTGGTAGGTTATTTGGAGTTAAGGTAGCCTTTCGACTTCTCAACATAGGGACCAAAGATGTACTTTCTGTCATAAGTTTACCTGAGGATACTACGGCACCTTCACTCGAACTTTCCTCACCATGTTCGAGATCCTGCCCCTTGGCTGCCCCTGGAGGGCTTCTTCAGTTCTCTTCGTGTCATTATTAGTGCTAGTACCGCTTCGTACCTGTATAGTGCAAGAAGCAACACCCCAAAACCCTAAACCCCAAGACTCTAAACCCTTAAACCCTAAACCCCAAGACTCTAAACCCCTAAACCCTAGCCTAAACCCATCCGTCCTGCACTTAGCCCTCGCCCTTTGATGCTTCAGGACTGAGCGCTGGACCTTTAAGGGAACCCTACGTGGAGGATCTAGGGTTCCTTTCAAGGGTACTATAGGGTTCTAAAAAAAGTCTTCCTTAAAGGGATCTGTAAGGGTTCTATAATGGGAGGAGCATGGGACTTAGTAAGCAAGAAGGTTCTACGTACCTTAGTTGGGGTTATATTATAAGTACTTATCAGTATAGTTACCTTAATAATACCCCTAGTTACCAAGTCCCATGATCCTTTAAGTACGGTAATTAAAGATGAGCCCCAAATCCAGGGTTGAAGGTTGAGGGTTAAGGGTGGGCGGTTTATACCCGAGCACTTCAACCCTGAAGCCCTCAAGCCTTAAAAGCTTTCAATCCCAACATTAACACACCCTAAACTCTTAACCCTAAGTTCCTGGATCGTTGTAGATGAGTTTGCTTCGACTTCGGTCGACCCCTCCCTGTCTGACATGCCCCATGCAAGAAAGACCAGGTTGTGAGTAGGACCCCTTTGCAGTTTTTCTTTTTGGGTTCGATGATCAAAAGCCAATAGTACGAAAAAGGGGACCCTGATCATAAAGGGGCTACTCAGGAACCTAGAAGAGCTCACTCGCGGGTTGCTAGGCGTTTTGTGTCGAAGGTTTTGCAGGGTCGGGCGGTTGGGGTTGAGGGTTTCAGTATCTTAAAGTCTTAAAGTCAAAGCCAGAAAGTTGGAATATGATTATCCTAAACCCTTTATGGTCAATTATAAGGTATCCTATCCTGAAACCATATTCCAACTTTCTGGAGTTCCCTTTAAGGTCGAAGGTATCAAGGATCCTGAGGGCTGCAGGGCCTAACTTTAGGGCTTTAATGTTGAGGGTATCTGGGGCTTCAGGGCTTCAGGGTTGATGACTTCGGATGCCGGGTTCGAGTTTAGGGGTCGAGGTTTCATAATTTTGATTATGCGCGGAGCACCTAAACTCAATAGTTGAGGTAGGCTACTCTACAACACGGGTTTCTTGTTGAGGAGCCGGCTTCAAGCTACAGTACTATGAACAGGAGCGTATTTCACGGATCTAGGATTGAGGTGATTAAGGTGGGGATTCCAGAAAGAACAAGACTGCCGGTTGAGCTGCGAGGTGGATCTGCGCCTCGAACGTGGTCCTTTCAAGTAAGCAGGGTGTTTTCTGTACAAGATACTACTCCCTAACCCTAAACCCATACTAACCCTAAACCCCATACCCTAAACTCCAAAACCCTAAACCCCGAAACCTTAAACCCTAAACCCTAAACCCATGCTAAGGCAACCTCAAAGCCCGAAAGCTTGAACTCATGTGTTCTGATATGGCTCCTTGATGAAGTTATGCTGCGATGTAATGAAGGGGCCTTAATGATTGGAACAGGGTTCCTTTAAGGGGGTCTACAAGGGTTACTGTAAAGGATACCATAAGGGTACTTTAATGTAGGAGCCTTAATGATTAGAATAGGGTTCCTGTAAAGGGGTCAAAAAGGGCTACTCTAAGGGCTATTTTAAGGATATAGTGTAGGGGCGTAAGTAATTAAAAGAGGGTTTGGGGTTCCTTTGTAGCTATATGGAACACCAAGGACAATTGTTGGTACTTGTTTCGGCTTCTACATTGCCGCAAGACCCTAGCAGCTGTATTATAGTCAGTTTTTGCCCGGTTCATGTACGTATACTTTATCCTCGGCGAGCACTGACATTCTCAGTAAGGAGCGGCACTATGGTACGGTTTCAGGGTGTAGGGTTCAGCCTAAACTCAATCCTCAACCCTAAACCTGGATACTGCCTCCACGCAGCAACAGTTGGAGAATATCTGGTTGATAATGTGGACTTATACGGCGCGTAGCTCGATGCCCTTATTAGCGGGGCAGTACCCGACCGAAACCGCAATTCCCAAAACCCAAAAGCCCTAAACACTACACCCTAAGCCCAACAAGCTCTAAACCCTAGACACCTTAATCCCTAAGCCCAAAACGCTCTAGACCCTAAACCCAATGTTTGCTAACTGGAGCCCTCAACCTAAACTCCTAAGCCATGAACCCTTTCAAGGCCAAACCCCCAAAAAACTCTAAACCCTAAACCCTGGAGCTCTCACACGACGACGGAGGAGCGTAGATCCGTTCACGGTAAATACGATGCGGTGAGGCATGCTTCTTGGAAGAACGCACAACATCAGCGCACCAAGTGGTGGACTTGCGACCATCCGGACTGTAAGTTTGTGGTTAAACACGACACCCTCAAGGGCCACACCGGTAGCAGAAGGCGGCACTTGCACACCGTGCACGAGATCCCTGGGACGACATTCTGCGAGCCTTTGGCTCCATTTAAGGTCCCTCCGCGCAGTCTCGTCGGAGACTCCGCTAAAGACTGGTGCTCGCTGCACTGGTTCTCTTCGTGGTACGGTGCAAGCCGTCGACAACACACTCTCCCTTCAACGGCAAAGCCCTTTCCATGAAGGTGAGGTGGGAGCAGGCTTGGAAGCAGTTCCACTCTGCAAAGTCGCCTGGGGCGCATAGAGTTCCTTGTGAGCAGGATGCTAGCTCTGCGCATGGCAACCCGCTCCTACTACACTTCTATTTGCGAAGTGGAGTCGCCTACGCACTAAATCCAAAAAGCTCCAAACCCCAATCCCTAAACCAAAAACCCAAAACACTCGTAAACCCTAAGCCCTCAACTCGAGGTTTGCGAATTGGAGCCCTCCAACCTAAACTTAATCCTTAAAACCAAAACCAGCCCCAAACCTTGAAACCCAAGGTTTGCGAACTGGAGCCCTCCTTGTCGCGTTTTGGTGGAAAACGTCAGCGAGTGGTTCTCGGTCTTCTTCCTGCTTTACCGCTGTGTGTCTTCCGGCGAAGAGGATGTTTTCGAGGGTTCCTATCAAGGGGTTCCTCCAAAGGCGATTATAAGGGTTTTAGGGTTTGTCTGTCTTCCGGCGAAGGAAATCTCTGTTTTTGAGGGTCTAGGTTTATAGCTTTTCGGGCTTGATTGTTTTGCGGCTCCCGCAGGATCCTGCAAGAGTTCCTCTAAGGGATCTTTTAAGGACTCCCATAAGGGGGTCCTTTAAGAGGTCTGGAGAAGAGGATCTCAATTCTCTTTGGTTCTCGTTAATATGGAGGTTGACTTGCTTATAGCTGCATGAGCACGCGTTACACCTTTCGGTGATAATATTACCACCGACAGAACTGAAGGTTTTCATTTTTTGGAACTTATGCAGATAGCAACTCATTTTAAGTTGCCATAATAGGGGTTTATTTTAAGCAGTATTGGTTCCTTTTTACGGCAACTTAAATCTGATGTCACAATCAGAATCCAGTTTTGGCTTCGGGCTTCAGGGTTTCGGAATTTGGGGTCTTCAAAAGGGTTCTCGATGTAGGTGGTTTCGAATTTTGGGCTGCACGGGTGTCAGCTCTTAGGGTTTGTGGCTTTGTGGAAGCGTAAAGCTGGATCGTATCAGGCACGTTTCGGGTGTCGATGATGTCGTAATATCAGCCTTAGCTTCTAGAAAGGTTATCAATTTCTAGGACCTCGAGTAGGCCCTTATTCCCTTTTTTGGGGTTCAGGTTCCCTTATTAAGCCCCTTTAAACCAAAAAGGGCACCCTTTTTATTCCTAGGTTACTCTTGGGTCTAGGTTTATTGTTTCTGCATGATTGTACTAGAAGGTCCCCCGAAACCTCATACCAACTATGAAAGCCCCAATGCTTTGTTTATGCACATTGTAGATTCTGACAGAGCCCATAAAAAGACCCTGAACAAAATCCCTTGAAGGAACCCGGAAAGGAGCCCTGTTCTCATTGAAGCCAGGGGTGATGATAATCCGTATTGAATAACCCCAAGGGTCCAAGTACCCTATAACCATATACTTTCCAAAATCCTAACCTACATAACTCCAAAGGTCCAAGTACCCCACAATCCTAACCTACATAAACTACTCTCCTAAACCCAAGTACCTTATTATCGAGTCCTTTGGACCCTTGCGGTAAGGAGCTAAAGAGCCACGGGAACCCCCAAAACCGATGGTTACTTAGTACGGGCCTTCCCTGCAAAACTCCAGGGATCAGGCTCCGACCTCCCAGCACTCTCAAGTCTACTCAAAGGATCATCGGAATTAGTTCCTTTAAAGGTCTGCCTTAAAGGGACCTATGGGTTTCAGGGTCTACTTAAAGGATCATGGGACGTAGTAACTAGGGCTATTATTGGGATAACTGTGCTGATCATTACTTCTAGCCCCAAACAAGGTAATAAGAAACATACTTACCAAGTCCCGTGATCCTCCAAGTACTGTGGACTTAAGATAGACGCCTGAGTAGTTGCCAGTGCTGTTCTTTGGGGTTCCTGCTGTACTTACAGTAGAAGATACCCCAAGACCCTGCTATCTTTTTCACAAAGTCGCCTAACGATTGGGATCCCTAGTAATTATGTTTCTTGCTACGGCAGTTCGTCTTGTCAATCGGAGGTGTTTCTTGCCTACATGACACCCTTACGAATGGGCTCTTCACCCGTTTGTAGTTCCGGGGGTGGGTCACGGATTGTGGGCAACTCTATAACCCCTAAACCCTGAGCTCTGAATCCTTTACCCCGATGCATTAAGTTAAGGACCCTCATAAGATCCGAAAAAGCTTGATAGACTTGTTTACGAGTAAGCAGCCTGCCAAAACCTCATAGTTGTTCCGCTTCAGACCTACCCCAACAACAGACTAGATCCTAAACCGTAAATGCCCAAACGCGCGCCGCCTCCCGCACAGAGCCTGTTCGAAGTTTATTGCGGGAGTGATTTTTTGAACGTACAAGGCTCTGTGGGATTTTTTCGCGTGTATACAGTTTACTCAGTGTACCCTGAACCCTGAACCTTGCGCCCTGGACCGCAGACCTTACTTGGAGGGGCAGGGGACTTAGTAAGTAGGTTAAAGGTAGAGTTATAACTTATAACGCTTAACCAAGCAAGTCCCCAGCCCATATAAACCCTGCATAGTGCATAAGGTGCTCGGCGTAAAGACCACCAAGAAGAAGGTATCTAGTCTAAGAAGCTGCCGTAAACCCTGGTCAGACTTTTAAGCTATACCTGTAGAGCTCCACCCGAGCGAAAGCGACTTGGGCTCTCAAAGTAATCGGAGCACCCGAGGTGATTGATCCTACCAGTCCCAACTGTTGCTGCACCCAGAGAGCCCAATACCCCTTAATTAAGGAATATAGCTTAAATCATAATATGAAGCCCTATATAATTGAAGCCATATTCCTTAATTAAGGGGTATTTGAATCCCTAAACCCTATAGATCCCTTTAAAGGAACCCTAGGCATATTCCTTAATTAAGGGGTATTGGGCTCTCTGGGCAAACCGCTACATCGTGAAACCCCGCGACCGTTGAACCCGATCCTCCTAATCCCCAAAAGGTAAATCCTGGATCCTAAACTCATAGGGATCCTTAGGGGTGTAGGGGGAGGGGGGGGAGGGGGCCTTAAGGCCCATAATAAGGACTAATAAGGCCTATTTAAGGAAATATAGTCCCCTACACCCCTCCCCCCTACACCCCTAAGGATCCCTATGATAAACCGCCGCCAAGCCACCCAGGTTGGGTTTTGCAGTCTTGAATGTGGCGCACTCAGGGTGTTGAGCGTTGAGCCCGAAACCCTGAACCTCCGGAGGTTCCTGGGACTTGGTAGCTAGGATTTAGGGCTCCTTTAAAGGGAACTGTAGGGTTCTGTAATACAGTTCCCTGCAAGGGTTTTGGGTTTAATGAGGGTCTACTTAAGGGGTCATGGGGCTAAGTAACTTAAAGAGTTCCGTAAAGGGCGTAAAGGGCTTCTTAAACAGGAAAGGGATCATACGTCTTCACACATTGGGATTGGGGAAGGGTTGAGAGTTTAGGGGTTTGGGGTTGGAGTTTGGGGTCTAGAGATTAGGGGTATACGGTATAGCGTTGAGGGATTAGACTTAGGGCCAAGGTAAGCCCTAATTACAGAAGCCTTGCACACGTATCACAGTGTGCACCTGTGCCATTTCCACCCCTAGCTGCAGCAGCATCAATGTTAGCCGGGCCCTATCACGACCCTCACCCCTCACCGTTACCCTCGCCCCCACCCTCATCCTCCCTTGATGAAAATCCCGAACCATCCCCATTCTTTCCGCCATTGCCATCGCCACCTCAGCACCAGCAGGTCTTCCTTGTAGCTCACTGGGCGTAACTAGGGTTCTGGGCTTGGCGTCTAGGGCCTAGGTTGCACCCCGGATGTTCTCCCAAAGGTCCTCCTCGAGGTTTGAGTCGACCCTACACCCTAAACCCTTAAACACCTTAAAGCCCTAGAGCCCTAAACCCCTCGTGCCGAGGTCGTGAATGCGGTGTTTGTGCAGCAGACCATGAAGACGGCTAGTTCCGACGAGGAGCCTTTCAACCATTTGGGCTTAAGGTAGGGTTTAGAGGCTATTAGGGCTTCGGGCTTCAAGGGTGTGGGGCTAGTAGTGGCTATTGGGGCTTCAAGGCTGTAGGGTTTAGGGTGTACCTGGACCCTAAGGAACCTACACTGTTTTGGCTCTTTATTATGGTTGTCTTATATGAGTCCTTAGAAAGGGAGGTTATTTGGGGTTCAGGTATGCCTGAAGATGAAGTAAGACCCACAACCCGAAACACTGCAAACAACCCCTAAAGCGTAGATCTCGAAAGCTACGAAGCCCCCAAACCCTAAGCCCTACTTGGAGGGGCAGGGGACTTAGTAAGTAGGTTATAAGTAGAGTTAAAAGTACCCTAAATGGAGTTTCCCCAGTTACAACCCTACTTATAACCTACTTACTAAGTCCCCTGCCCCTCCAAGTAAGACCCTGAACCCTAAACCCCTTACCTATAGATCCCTTAAAGGAACCCTATAGGATCTTTTTAAGGAGCCCTTTAAGAGCCCTTACTAAACTCTAAGGATCCCTTATAGATCCCTTTGAAGGAACCCTAAACCCTAAGCCCTCCAGAATGCCGTAGACCCTAAACCCTAAACCCCATAGATCCCTTTAAGGAACCCTATAGATCCCTTTAAGGAGCCCTTTGCCCAGAGAGCCCAATACCCCTTAATTAAGGAATATAGCTTAAATCAAAATATGAAACCCTATAATTTAAGGCATATTCCTTAAGTAATGGGTCTTGGGCTCTCTGGGTAAGAGCCCTTACTAAACCCTAAACCCTTCAGAATGCCGCTGGAGGAGTTGGCCTTCAAGCAGAAGGAGAAAGACATTGCGGCGCATCTTGGACGTTCTCTTGGCGTTCTTCTGGTTGCCTCTTAGGACTTGAATTTTTTGAGTTTCTATATGAACTACAATAAGGATGCTAAAAGTTTGACTTTTTGGAGGGGTTCAGAAGTCAGCCAAGTTCTGGTGCTTAAAGGATCATGGGACTTAGTAACTAGGGTTATTCTTAAGGCAACTATACTTATAATTGCTTGTAAGCCCAATCAAGGTACTTATAACCAAACTTACTGAGTCCCATGATCCTCCACTCTTGGACCGCTCATGCACTTTTGGGGAGCTTGCGCAGGGTGCCAATTCAGTTCTTATGATAGGGTTTAAGGTTTTAGGGTGTAGGGTTTAGGGTTTCAGCACCAGTGTAGGCTCTTAGGCAGTTCTCCAAGTTATGTTCCTTTTCAGGTGCAACATGGTACGACACGCTTATAACACGGACCCGGAAAGGGACCTTAATTCAGAAAACTACCCACATGCAGAATGCCCAAACGCCAAGCCCGGATAGTTTGGCGGCTCTTTTGCAGGGTGTCAGGACAGCCCCACTCCGACGCAGGTATGCAAGGAAAGTTCGACGTCTGTTTCAGACCATGGACGACTCCAACGACGGCGCGATCAGCTTAGAGGCCCCAGCATCCGTTTTGCTTCAGGGTTTAGGGTTTAGGGAACCCTAAACTCTAAACCGAGGTTTTAGGATTATTTTTTTTGGAGGCAGGAGGGTAGGCGGGTTCGGGTTCAAATCTCGGGGGCTAGGGATGTGGGCTTCAGGGTGTGCCCTTTGTTTTTTTTTTTGAAGGGGCGGTTGGGGCATCTAAGTCATTTCAGGAGGCAACGCTTCGGATTTAGGCTTTTGCAGGGTTTTGGGCTTAGGTTGTCTTTGGAACCCTAAACCCTAAACCCTAAACCCTAAACCCTAAACCCTAAACCCTAAACCCTAAACCCTAAACCCTTTGAGGTTTAGGGTTACATCCTGAACCCCAAGCCCCTCACACTTCATCACTAGGCCCCAAAACCCTACTCAAAGGATCATGGGACTTCGAAACTAGGGTCCTTATTAGGGTAACTGTACTTATGCTGACTTATAACCACTTAAGTATTTGTAACACTACTTACCTAGTCGTACGATCCTTTAAGTAGACTAGAATCCCTAAAGCCCCAACCAAAGACTCGAGACCCGATCTTCAGGAGTCTGCCGCCTTTTAAGTAAGGGCCTGAACCAAACTAGAACAGGGACTGGAAAAGGGTTTCGGAATACATATATATATATATATATATATATATTAGTATAGTCAGATTGAGGAACCCTAGGTACTGATATCGGTCAGGATCAGAGAGTTTACCTAGACCCCAACTACCCATGGCTTCCTGAGAGAGTCTACATCCCCAAGGGTCCCTCTGTTCCTAACTCCTTGTCGTTCTTTGCCAATGGTCTCAGCCTGATTGAAATCAACATCCTCTGCCTTGCGATGACCCGGTTCCATGTTTTCTGCCTAAGCCAAACGACCGTTAAAGTCCAAACCATAGCCTCACATGAGGCCTCAGGCGCCTCCACTGGTTTCATTTCCGCGAACCAAAGCATAGGATTTAGGGTTGGGTTTTTCGGCCTCCCGAAAGCACCTGAGGACAGACAGTGTGTGGTGCAACAGACAGAGGGAAGGCGCCAAGGATTCCCAGAGACTCCAATATCCCTTAAGTAAGGAATATACCTTAATTCATATTGGGGATCCTACGATAATTTTGGGAAGAAATAGAGATTCATTCTGGAGAGCAGGAAAGGAGCGAAGAAACCCAAAGTCCTAAGCACTGAAACCCCAATCTCGAGACCTAGCGCTACTCTGCACAGCCGGGTGTAGGTTTTCGGGTTCTTAGGGTTCCAGGGTTTAGGGCTTAGGGTGCAAGGGCCGGGCGGGCCAGGTGTGTTTGTGGGTAAACCTGTCCTGTCGTACGGAATGTCACCAACAAAACTGGACATGCTACCACCCAGCCTGTTATTGTAAGCATACAGTAAGATACTCTGACATCCTAGCTTGAAATTTTAAGTACTACTACAGCCCCTGGACTAACGAGGAGTTCTCCAAGCTGGTTACTTCGCCAAAGCTGAAGTTCTGGATGAGCCAGTTGGAGTTTCTTGGTGCTGTACCGCCACAGTGAAGGATCGTAAATTCGCTGCGCATCGCAGACTCTATTCTAATTACTCACGCCATTACACTACATGTCACGTATTCTGATTTCTGTTTAAGTATTGGGTCCGCACTGCTATGGTTTGTATATCCTGTGCCGCTGTACACCCCTTGCAAGCGACCCTTAAAGAAACCCGCGATCCCTGGAACACCGAGGCTCTCATCTTAAACCCTTAAAGAGCCTTATTCCATTTTGGGTTTGGGGTTTTGGGTTTTGGGTTTGCGGTTTGCGGTTTGGGGTTTAGGGGTTTGTGTTCAGGGTTTAGGGTTTAGTTAAACATAGTATCCATTGTAAAGAGACATCACCCACCGAGTCGAACAGAACCCTTTACCCGTACCCGCTACCCAGGTCTCGCAGTGGACCCTTTGTCCTTTTTTGTGGTCTTAGGTTACTTATAAAAGGCTCCTTACTATGCCTAGGCCATTGGGGATCTAGTTGCACAGCCCTTATAAGGACCGCAAAGCCTAGAGCCTTTGAAGGCACCCTTTCAGCCGCTGAGGCTGGAGAATCATGATGAAGGAAGCCTGTAGTCAAGAACCCTTACCTGGGCCTCCCAGTGGGCCCTTTGTCCATTTTGTAGACCCTGGTTCCTTCTAAAGTTTCCACATACCAAAAAGGGCAGCCCTTTTTATTCCTGGGCTGCTGGGCATCCTCGTTGCGGAGCCCTTGTACAAGACTAAGAGCCCTTCTATACAGGAACCCTATTTCAACCATCGAGACTGAAATATCCTAAACCCTGAAACCCCAAACCGAAAAACCTTAAGCTCTTGAACCATAAACCCCAAATCCCTGTATAAATCCCTAGACAATACCCCTAAACTCTAAAGCCAAATTCCAACCAAGTGAGGCTGGAGTACCATGATCTGCTTAGCCTCTTTGAGTTCCTCGACAATGGCGATGAGCAAATCACGCTGCAAGAGTTTATCGAAGGACGATTTTGGGTTAACAGTTTAGGGTTTAGCGGTTGAGGGTTTTGAGGGTGAAAAGGGGCTCTCTTTATGCGGAAGTTTATGGTTTATGGAAGGACTGGGGTGTTTTGGGCGGCTTAGGGTTTTCGGGCCTCTGCTGAGTGGACCTGGGAACACGCTCACGAGCGTGCTAAGGTGTGCTTGGACCCTAGTGCTGCGGACTTTCAGGCCAGCTTTGGGCAGCAGTCTCATGCTGTCAGGGAGAGCTGGCGAAGGGTGCAGTGGACAAAGTTTCTAACTTCAGGCAGGAGAGAGGTGCCTCCTTTGAGCCACCTCGCCTACGACCCCGTTCGGGTTAGGCGCACTCGAACCGTCACCAAGGGCGCGGGGCTTCATGCCGTTGCTGTGCTGACACGAGCATTGGTGTCACCCCAGTGCCTCGCACGGATGAGCTCAGCGCCTCATCCTCACGTGGACGCCGCATGCCCGTTCTGCAATCATGCACCTGCAGACCTGCGACATGTGCTCTGGGAACGTCCCAACAACGACAAGCCGCCCGCTCTTGTTCCTCAGGACGAGTTACAGGCTCGCTTGGCCTGGCCTTGTGGCCTCCCTGAACAGGACAGCGCCATCCTGGCGCACGCAGCGGCCGTGCGGAGACGCCTTTTGCGTCTCCGACACAGCTAAGGTGTGGTTTCAGCGGCGATGATCCCCCGCGTACTTGACGTTCGCGGTGTGGACTACGTCGGCGTCTACATGATGATTCTAGATTAGGTTGTATTGCAAGAGTTCATGGAAAGACACCGGGGTTTGGAGTTTAGGGTTTAGGGATTAGGGTTTAGGGTTTAGGGCTGTGGGCTACTATTGGTGAGCATGGGGTCTAGAATGTAGGGTCAAGTGAGAGGTCGTTTTGCTAAGACTTTGGGTTAAGAGCTGACGGATATCATGCTGATCAAACGTGCCTATCAAAGTTATCAGCAATATTCTAAGAAACTCCAAAACCTAAACAGTGTAGAACAACTTTACGCTGTATTCCTTAAGTAAGTCTCTCGATTTGCAACATCAAGTGCTGATGACAACTATACTGTTGCTAAGCTAAGCCCAAAACCCGAGGGTCCAAGTACCTTTAATCAGAATTTAATCATATGAGCAGTTCTCGAAATTGGGGTCCCTATTAAGATCCTTTTTACAAGGGTGCCACCTTCCTTTGGGTTCCCCAAAGGGAACGCTGATTTACAGAGCTAATCCTGTACTGCCCCAAAAGTAAAGTATTAAACTATTCCTTGTGTTATCCGAGTCCCCTAAACCCTAAACCCTAAAAACTCTAAACCCTAAGCCGTCTTTGCGTTTAGGGTGTCTTGAGCCCTCGGTCCCCCCAACCCTGCACTAAACCCTCACCCCTAAACCCTGAACCCAAGAAAGGAACCCATTGACAGGCTCCCCGAACCACCCCTCAGCCAGATCTGGCATTTCGACTAACCTTTGGGCAGTTGGAAAAGAGGGCAAAAAAAAAGAAAGGAAGCCATCATGTCATGTCTGATGTTACAGGAGCCTCTCGACTACGGGGTCAGGCGAAAGCTCTGGATGCATCTGGCCAGCAAATTAGCCAAAACAGAATCATTACGGTTTAGGGCTCAGGGAGTTTAGTGCTCAGGGTTGAGAGTTTACGGTTTAGGAGTCAATTCAACCTCGCTAACACACGCAAACACTGGATGTGAGCCAGCTGGACATTGAAGTGCCGCCACGAGCGCCAGCGCGTGACGATAGCAACACGAGGATGGGAGCAGCACATGTTAAAACTCGACCCCAAAGCCTCCGTTTCGACTGCCAAACCCTGAACCCCAACTCCCTATATTATAGGGCCTAAACCCTAAACACTATCTTGTGGGTTCCTGATCATAATGACACTACAATGGGCCCCAGGTCCCAAAGCCTTATTCTAAGTGTTGTGGCCCCTACATTTCACCCTAAATCCTGAACCCTAACACCCTAATATAGGGCCCTGAATTTATAACTCGAATAGGGCTTTGGGACACAAGATACTATGATGCAATAAGGAACCCCCCAAAATAGTATAGGTAATCATCAAGGCCCCTAAAGTAAACCCTAAACCGTGAACCCCACGACCCCCAAACCCTTAACCTCAAGCCTTCAAACACTAAGCCCAAACCCTGTAAGAACTACCAGAGCCTTCTCAACGTCCTAGGGGAACTGTCAAGTCTTGCCCCCCAATGCCCGAACCTTAGATCCTGATCCCTATACCCCAAAATCGAAACCCTAAACGCTAAACCCTACACCCTACACACCCAAAGCCCCCCTAAACCCACCCAACAAAATCCACCTAACACCCCAAGACCATGTAAAACCAGAAAAAAGCCCGAAGCACTTGAAACCCCTTAACTTAAGCCCTTCTAAACCCTTAAACTCTTAACCTTAGAGCCACATCTCTCACCGAGGTTTGGAGATTGGAAACCAAGCTCGAGGTTCTCTTCGAGGCAGTCTCCTTTCTTGGTTCCTCAATACCCAAACTTGGGTTTAGAGCTAAAGCTGTAGGGTTCTACAAGGGGGTCCTTAAAGGGATCGGGAATAGGGTCCTGAAAGGGTTTAGTTCAAGGTTTATCGGGTTAAGGGCTTAGGGTTGAGGGTTCAGGATGTCTTAGATCCCAGGTACTCAATGTTTTCAGAGCCCCAAGTTTAGTAAGCCCTTTGTGTAGTAGTAATCGGAAAGCTTAACCTGTGCTTTGTGTGGCTTACTGGGGGGAGTAAGCTCTTGATAAAGCCATATAGAAAGTTATAGAGTTGAACTTGTTCCTTTTTGAGTTTAGGTTTCACGGAGTGGTTTTGATTTCAATCTCTTAAGATGTGAGGGCTTTCATGTCTTGATTCACAACCAGGGTGTCTGTACAGGTTTTTGCTATTTCAACCAAGTTCTTTTGGGTTTGGGTTGTTGCTTGCGTTTTTGTACTTGCAACCAAGATTTTGCAAGACAGAAATCACCAAAGTTCATTCTTGGGAATTTCGTATCACAGCTTTACTATCATGTACCCCAAGCCTCATTTCTAATTACAATAAGACTTCGGTCAGAGCCTCTAAAAGAAATCCTTACGTAAAGGAACTTTAGTCTGAATATTAAGAACCCTACTTGGAGGGGCAGGGGACTTAGTAAGGGTTCTTAAAGGGCTCCTTAAAGGGATCTCTAGGGTTCCTTAAAGGGATCTATGGGGTTTAGGGTTTAGGGTCTACTTGGAGGGGCAGGGGACTTAGTAAGTAGGGTTATAAGTAGGGTTATAATTGGGGTAACTCCATTTAGAGTACTTATAAGTCTACTTATAACCATACTTACTAAGTCCCCTGCCCCTCCAAGTATATCACACACTTTTCATGAATGCAATCTGCACCCGGCAGGGCCCACAAGTTATGTCTTTTTGTGAGGGGGGGTTTGGGGCCTGGGGCTTTGGGTTTAGGGTTTGGGATTTTGGGGCTTAGGGTTTGGGAAGAGGCAATATTGGGGGGGGGGGGGTAATAATAATTCGAATTAGTTCCTGTCAGGATTCCTTCGTCAAGGGTTTGTACTGGTGCTGCTTTGGCGAACTCCGCTCCTTCTCCAGTGGCTGGGCCGTCCGTGCCAGCTGTGCCCCATTCACCGTCCTCGCCCGAGACTCGCGCTGGCAGTGACTATGTACTCACAGAGGCTGACCTGGGGTGGAACAGAGAGCCTTCCCCCCTGACCAGCTATTTGAAGAGCCTCCTGAACACCGAGCATTTCGGCGACAACTCTCGGGTTTCTGGGCATCCAGGCCGCTTGCGAGGCAGGCTTTCGACACTTTGGGATTTAGGGGAACCCTAAACCCTAAACCCTAAACCCTGCTAGAGCCGAAGCTCCGAGGAAAAATCTGCCGTTGAAAGGCAAGCGCTGGGTGCTGCGCCTGTTCTTTCCACGGACCGTTTACAGTAAGCGGCTCCTTTAAGGGGTCCTTTAGGGTTTAGGGTTTAGGGTTTAGGGTTTAGGGTACAGTAAGCCCCGTAAAGTTGGAAACTGGATTAAGGCCAAATAGTGCTGGGATTCCCTGTTCTTTACTGTTAAGGATTGAAGCTATGGGGTTTCCAACTTTTGGGCTTCTACTGTAACTTGACTGCAGCTGCTGCAAGCCAGCTCGGTCCGACGCCCACTGACCCCCAAACCCCAAACCCTAAACCCCAAACCCTGAACCCCAAACCCTAAACCCTAAAACCCCAATATGTAGGCCCGGATTACTTAGAAGAGGCAAAAACTACCATGATTAGAAAGTAGCCTCCCCGAGCCAGAATCCCCAACATCGATAGATCCCTACTTGGAGGGCCAGGGGACTTAGTAAGGCTTCTTGAAGGGCTCCTTAAAGGGATCTATAGGGATCCTTAAAAGTATCTATGGAGTTTAGGGTTTAGGGTCTACTTGGAGGGCCAGGGGACTTAGTAAGTAGGGTTATAAGTAGGGTTATAACTGGGTTATCTCCATTTAGGGTACATATAACTCTACTTACAACCTACTTACTAAGTCCCCTGCCTCTCCAAGTACGCCCTGACAGGTTTGGGCTTTACGGTGTTCTATAGGTGTGTGCTATGGGATTCTATAGGTTTTCCTTGGGCTTTGAACCTTAAACCCTAAACCCCTTTAAGGGCAGATTTAGTGAAGATGCAAAGCGTATCTCCAAACCTTTTCTTGATGAGTAGTTGCTTAGATTGCAAGGTCTTCTCGAGCCCCGAAAGACTATGTCACTCCTCCAATAGTAGGACCCGAACTGTAGGTCTAAAGTGTTTGTAGGGTTTAGGCTTTAGGGGTTTACGGGTTTAGGTTTCAGTTTAGGGTTTAGTGTGACTCCATCGTTTGGGGTATTCGTCTCCATGGTCTTTGAGTAGTACCTGAGTTGTCAGTTGCTTTGGTTTGAGGAGACCTTAAATTGCATGCTCTCGTGGGCAACACCCTTGTAACATCGGGTCAGATCATCACAACGTCCTTGTAAAAACCCTAGAGAACTCTTACAGCTCCTTGAAACCAACTTATATATGAGACGGTTGAGAAGCCCTTAACAATCGCAAAATCCTGATTACAACCCTAAACCCCGAAATCCTTCATCCATGGAATGCCCTGATATTCATAAATCACGATAGAGACCTTGGGTCGTGGCCAGGAGATGCTCCGCTTGCAATCCAAGGAGGACTCCTCTCCTCAGATCTCTTCCTTCGCAGCTTTTTGGCAACTGGGAGTTTAGGGCTGCAGGGCTTCAGGGTTTAGAGTTTAGGGTTTAGCGGTTTAGGGGTTTAGGGTTTAGGGGGGGTTTCAGGTCTTTAGGGTTTTGGGATTTTGGGGCTTTTTGGGGTTGAGGGATTTACGGTAAACTAGCTTAAGGTGTAGCTTGTGAGCGTGCTTTGGTTTTCAGAGTCCACACCAAGACCACCAACTTTCACTTCTCAGGTCTCTTGGGGAAGTATATACTTCTTCCAAGAGAAGTTCTACCTGTAACGTAGCCAAGCTAATGGCGGTGTGCTTCAAGGCTCATGGGAGTTCGCAAGCAATGAGAGGCTCAATTCAAGAACGATCTGATGACGGCTTTTGAATCTTCCATAAACTTTGCGGGGGTCTTGGATCATGGCACATACAAACGTGGGCATGAGGCCAGTCTGTGCTAGTTGAGCCCAGGGATTTTAAAGAGTTCGTGTAGTTTCATCAGGTTATCCTACAGGGAAACATGAACGGTTGTTTGAAGGTTCCTGCAAGCCCCCGCCAGTAGGTTCGTTTGTTATCTGGCGGTCTTTTGTGTTCAGTGTGCCCTCAGGCCAACAGACGTTCTCGATACCGTTTAGGCCTCAGAGATCAGGTTTTACGGTTTTGTAATTCTTAGTAGCTGAGTGGATACACCTTACACCTTTTGGGACAATACTGCACACTACAAAACTAAAAGCTTTCACGTTTTGGTGCTTAAGAACTCAGCAACTAAGAGTTTAAGCTTCATGCAGTGTTGATTAACTTAAGCTTTCGGGTTCCATAAGGTTAATAGTTAATATTCAACTTGGAGGGGCAGGGGGCTTAGTAAGTAGGGTTATAAGTAGGGTTATACTTGGGGTATCTCCATTTAGGGTACTTATAACTCTACTTATAACCATACTTACTAAGTCCCCTGCCCCTCCAAGAAGTTTCAGGTCTTCGGGTTGTTTGCCGCCTGCTCTTGGTTCCGACTGCCTGAAACCTTCGGCTCAGGTGCAAAACGCCTTCAAAAATTCCTTGTACAGCCACATCAAGAGCAACTCGGCCAGGTTTAGGTTTAGGGTTTAGGGTTTAGGGTTTATTAGAGTTAGGGGAAAGACACATCTGGCATTGTGCAGAAAAGAAAAGGGACCCTGTAACCCTAGTCGCTAAGCCCTAAATGCCAGGAGCCCTATCCCAAGGCCTCCCCAAACAGGGTACGGCTTTCTAGTGATACTGTTGATGGACAAAATCCTGCATTACCGATTACAAGGAATATACCTTAGTTCCCATAACTTAGAGTCCTTAGGGTCATGCAGGATTTTGTCCATCAGCAGTAGTGATCCGAAGACTCTGAAGGTGAGAGCCTCAAGTATAGTACCTGGACCTTCAGGGACCTGCAAGCTTTGGGTTCCTTGTCATGATTTCCTTTTCCTTAAAAGGTAGATCATTCAGGATATAACTGTAATACCAGCAAAATCTCTCGCCGAGCCATTCAGACCTCTGAATTGCAGCTGTTACGGGGTTTGTGCCCAAACCCCAAATCCTAAACTCTAAACCCCAAAGCCTAAATCTTGAACCATAAACCCTAAGCTTCCCTAGCCTGCTGTTGTGAATCTGAGGCAACGCAAAGAGCCAACACCGAACCTGACGAGCTGCTGAGCGCTGACCCTTCTGAAAAATCAGTGGGGAGCTTCGATGCAGCCGCAGAAGTATTTTAAGTTGCGTCGCTTAGTGAAGTTTTGGTTGCAGCCAGTTACTTTGGCAGAGAATGTGCCTGCCTCCGCACGAGTTTGCGACTCTGTGTCCCGAACCCCGCGCAGCCCCGAAAGATCCGGACAACTGTGCTATGGAGTTGTAGAGTGCTAGATCAGATCCCGAAACAGTATTCGTACTGGCCCCATATTATCTGGGCGAGTACGGTTGATGATATAAATCCTGCACTACCCATAATAGGGAATATACCATAATTTCCTTAGTTTAGGGTCCTTAAGGCAATGCAGGATATATATCATCAACAGGTAGCTGTCTACGGACCCTGTAGCGCCGATATGTTCTGTTTACTTCAACTTCCAGGCCTTCAAACACACCTAGAAACCTAAAGCCCTACACTCTAGACTCTAGACCCTAAACCTCGGCCCTATCCGCTCAACGCCACTGTACAGTGAGGAGGTACCAGACATGGGGCCTGAATTCGGGCAGGGGTTGCCTTCACAACGTCGTGAGTTTCGTATTTTTGGGTTTAGGGTTTTGCGGTTCAATATCGCTTCGGTCATCCAGGTAATGCCGGATTTATATCATCAACCCTAGTAAGGTCCTTCGCAGCCCGATTTCGTTCCCCCGTCTGCCTTCAAATTGACCCTCGAGCGGAGTTTTCATGACAGAGATTCCAGAGTCAGTGCAGTGCTTGGCGGATCAGGGGGCAGGTTGTAGCAGTCCTAGACAACAAGAACCTGGACCCTAAATTAAGGGCCCCACTAATATGATTTCTTTATGTAAGTCCCTAAAAAGGTAGGTTATTTGGGGTTAAGGAAGAACAACAATAATAGCAAGCACGGCAAGGGCAACACTAGTAGCAATAACAAGAACAACAACAAAGACTGCTGCTACTACTTTACTATTGCGACGACTACGGCGACGACAACTGCTACTACTGTGCAACATGATCTAGCATGATATTGGCTTTTGATGGCGAAGACGGCTCGTCCAGGAAGCATATTACTCGGCATGAATGCAATTACTTGTTCCTACAGTAGCCTAAAAGACATCTTCAAAAACTTAGGAATCTCGCTCATGGCTCTCCTTGGAGGAAGATGTACGCGCATCGCCACGCGCCACGAAATCCTCCCAAGCCTTCCTGGCAGGTTTCACAGCGTGGCCACCCTGCATACAAAAGAAAACGGGGCGTCTAGGGTTTAGGGTCTAGGGGTTTAGAGTTTAGGGTTTAGGTTTAGGGTTTGGGGTCTGGGGCAGGTATGGCAGCGTGCACCCTCGCAGTACTATGGGGCCTTGGGTCTTGCAGAAAACTTATTTTGAGATTCCTTATTATAACTATACATCGACTCTACAGCCGCCCGAGCCTGTTTTTGCACAACCCAACCTCCAGCAAAACCGTAGAGGAACTGAATGTAGGGTAATCAAAATCCCCTGTGAAAGTAAGGTTTGAGTTCCCAGAACCCTAAACCCTGAGCCCTAAACACAAAACTTCTTAGGCCCCAAACCTAAGTTTGGGTCCAATGAGCCAAAGCCTGGGTAAGTAACCCCTTACCCCAGATCGCAAAGCCCTAAATCTCAAGACCCTGTACGCCCAACAAATCAAAACAGACGCCCCAAACCGTACAACATCCTAAACATCAACCCTAATCCCACATCCCAAAGCTGGCTGCCAAAACCCCAATGCCTTGAACCTGTTTGCTGGTATCGATTTTGGATACTTCATTGCTTTTCCATGTCGTTTAGTCTGGAGCCCTAGTTATGAGCTTTCTGGGAGACTGTGTTGAAATCGACACCCAAAACCCTTAAACCCTAACCCCTAAACACTTAACCCCCAAACCCCAGACCCCTAAACCCCCAAACCCTAAACCCCTAAACCCCTAAACCCTAAACCCCTAAACCCCTAAACCCCTAAACCCCAAACCCCAAACCCCTCAACCCCTTCACCCCCTAAGCCCAAAACCCTTAAAACCACTTGGCTCAGGAGGAGACGGAGAATGAGGTCTATGCCCTAAACCCTAAACCCTAAACCCTAGGAGGAGACGGAGAATGAGGTCTATGCCCGAAACCCCCAAACCCCTTCACCCCTTAAGCCCGGAACCCCTAAAACCACTTGGCTCAGGAGGAGACGGAGAATGAGGTCTATGCCCATTTCTTGCTGGAGCCAGTCCAGGCTCGCTCTGCCGTCTTTCTTCACTAAAGGGGCCCCGAGCCCTAATGGCCTCTAATGGTAGGTATTTGGGGTATATTAGAGGGTAGTTGAGGGGTCTAGGTAGGGGCCTTAATAATTAGAATAGGGTTCCTTTCAACTTCGGGGTACTTAGAAATAAATTCAGTTTTTGGTTATTATAATCCCTAAGAAACAGCTGAAATTAAAAGTTTGGGTTGGGGTTCTAAGTTCAGTATAGTCAAGGGAAACCCTAAACCCTAAACCGGTTCTACAAAGAATCTCTGAGAGCGCTATAATGTCGGAGTCCAGGCTCGCTCTGTCGTCTTTCTTCACTGGGGAACAGGGGACTAGATGATTCCTTAGCGAGCTGCAAGAAACTGGTACTACCACCACCCAGTGGCCAGCCATGAGTATTTATTTCCATTTTAGAATGGCAATTTGTGGGGGTTCCAGCAGCCACCGTTGGTGTGCGGTGAGGAGTGGCCATTATTGTCCGTGACCCGCTTTAGGTGGTCGTTCTTGATTCGTTCGCGGGCAAGTATGGCCAGTGCATCTCTGTTGCTATTCACGGGCACTCCCTGCCCCTGACGGGACCCCACCTCGACGTTCTCGAGCCGATTGCGAAGCATATCCAGGCAGCTGTGCAGAGACCCTGGCTTGCTGGAGGGGACTGCAATTTGAATCCTTCCGAGAGCCCTCTTCCAGATTTGATTACAGTAAAAGCCAGAAAGTTGGAATATGATTATCCTAACCCTTCTATGGTAAATTATAAGGTATCCTACCCTGAAACCATATTCCAACTTTCTGGAGTTCCCTTTAAGGGTTTTGGGACTCAGCTTTCTGGCACGGCTAGACACATCACTGGCACTACGCCGGTTGACTCTATCGGGCGGGGCCCAGGGCAGGAGCTTCTCCACAGTGACGTTCTTGAACCCCTACCCTAAATCCTAAACCCTAAACCCTAAACCCCTAAACCCTAAACCCTAAACCCTACATGAGGGCATGCTTGCCTCCTCTCGGGCCTGTTCTTCTCTCCGCAACGCTCCTGCGTGGGAGTTTCGTAGAGCCCGTTCTGTCATTCAGTCTACGGAAGCTTCGGATCTTACTTCTGTTTGGCACGAAACTGCGGTCTCTGCTGAGGAATGGGAGGCTCTTAGAGCCAAGCAGGATGTGGACTGTCTTTGGCACTCTTGGTCTAAGGATGCCGAGGAGACCCTCACTAACGCCGGAATCCTCAGGCGCCAGAGCGCGCAGCGCGCAGAGGCTACGAGCCTCAGCTTCAAAGTGCGGCAGGGAACCTAGGCCCGCGCCAGTTGAGGCGGTTTCTGAGGAGACTGCGTGGAGCCTTAAAGGAGGCCTCAAAAGGAGGGATGAAGGTAGGTAGGATTAAGGATTTTAGGGTTTCGGCTTTAGGAAAGGAGGGATGAAGGTAGGTAGGATTAGGGGTTTTAGGGTTTCGGCTTTAGGGTTTAGGGTCCAGGCTCGCTCTGCCGTCTTTCTTTGCTTTGAGGATCATGGGACCTAGTATATAAGTATGGCTTTGGCTTCCCTTTTAAGGGTACTATAGGGTTCTACAACAGGGTTCCTTAAAGGGATCTAGAAGGGTTCTGTAGTAGAGGATCATGAGACTTAGTAGGTATGGTTCCTTGAAGGGCTCCTTCAAGGGATCCTTGAAGGGATCTATAAGAGTTCTAGAATGGGAGGGTCATGGGACTTAGTAAGTATGGTTTTAACTACCTTAATTGGAGTTACAAGTAATCTTAAGTATAGTTTCCCTATGATAATTCCCACAATTAGTAAGTCACATGATCCTTCAAGTAGGGGGAACTGGCTTTGGGGTAGGGCTCCTTTTAAGGGCTCCTTAAGGGGGTTAAGGGGTTGAGGCTTAGGGGTTCAGGGTTTAGGGTTTAAAGATTTTCATCGTTATCTTTAAGCATCATTAACAGGAACCCATAAAGGGAACCTCTAACCGCAAAGCCTTCATGCAACCCTATGAAGCCCACGCAAATGCACGTTCACCCTAAAAGGAACCCTCAACAGCACGCTTCAAGGAACTCTCTCCCAAATCCTTCGACCCTAAACCATAAGCCCCAGACGTTGGCCCAAGCATTCCCTAAACCCTAAACCCCTCAAGCCCTAAAAGCCTTAAACCCCCAGGAACCCTTCAAGAAATCCTGGGACCCAAGGGAGATCTCAAGTTTTTTAACCCCAACGGAGCCCTTACAGAAATTCCTAAACCCTAAACCCTAATGTAGGAACCTGGTTAAGAAACCCTGGGCATGTATTAGGGCTCCTTATATGAATCCTACTATTTTGGGGTTATAGGCCCAGGGTTTCTTAATCAGGTTCCGACATTAAACTGTAAGCCTACACCCTCAACTCGAAATCTTAAACCTTCAGGGCAACTTGAGTGGTCGGACTCGACCCACCCGACCGCCGCCTTTGACGCTGACCGGCTCCTCAGCCACTGAGCCCCAGATCTGAGCCTCAACGCGAGCAGAATAGAGCCAGGGTTATCTTTTGACTTTTGACAAAATGATCTTGACCACAATCCAACTGCTTAAAGGATCATGGGACTTAGTAACTAGGGTTATTATTAAGGTAACTATACTTATAATTACTTTTAGCCCCAGTTAAGGTACTTATAACCATACTTACTAAGTCCCATGATCCTCTACTACAGAACCCTTCTAGATCCCTTTGAGAAACCCTGTTATAGAACCCTGTCGTACCCTTAAAAGGGAAGCCTAAGCCATACTAAGTCCCAGGATCCTCCAAGTGGGTTCTCCCTAGGACGGCGCTAGAAGCCAGGGTCAGCCCTGAAGTTGCGAAAGGGGTCCTCAAAACGGTTTAGGGGTTTGGGGGTTTGGGGGCTTAGGGTTTGGGGTTTAGGGGTTTAGGGGCTTAGGGTTTGGGTTCAGGGGCTTAGGGGTTTGGGGTTTAGGGGTTTAGGGGTTTGGGGTTGGATCTTCAAGGGTTCTTTCAGAGGGATCTATTCGGGTTCTTTAAGGGTCCTTTAAAGATACCTTAGGGGTTCTTTAAGGGTTCTATAGGGTTCTTTAAGGGTCCTTTAAAGATAACCTTTAGGGGTTCTCTAAGAGGGATCTATTCGGGTTCTTTAAGGGTCCTTTAAAGATAATCTTTAAGGGTTCTTTCAGAGGGATCTATTCGGGTTCTTTAAGGGTCCTTTAAAGATAATCTTTAGGGGTTCTTTAAGGGTTCTATAGGGTTCTTTATGGGTCCTTTAAAGATAATCTTTCGGGTTCTCTAAGAGGGATCTATTCGGGTTCTTTAAGGGTCCTTTAAAGATAATCTTTAGGGGTTCTTTAAGGGTTCTATAGGGTTCTTTAAGTGTCCTTTAAAGATAACCTTTAGGGGTTCTCTAAGAGGGATCTATTCGGGTTCTTTAAGGGTCCTTTAAAGATAATCTTTAGGGGTTCTTTAAGGGTTCTATAGGGTTGTTTAAGGGTCCTTTAAAGATAGTCTTTAGGGGTTCTCTAAGAGGGATCTATTCAGGTTCTTTAAGGGTCCTTTAAAGATAATCTTTAGGGGTTCTTTAAGGGTTCTATACGGGGGGGGGGGGGGGGGGTCGTAGGGTCGACTTCAAGGATCCTGGGACTTAGTCACTGCCCTAAGGCTCCGAAAGGGGTCATTGGGTTTTTTTTGGGGAGGGTTTGGGCTTTCGGGGCTAAGGTTTGGGATCTCATTACCAGGATCCAGAATCCAGGGTTCAGAGTCTAGAAAAAGTGAATCCCAGAAAGCTGGAGCATGGATTTAGGAGGATTGGTGCTGGGATTCCATATACTTCACCTTAGAACCCTCAACCCTAAAGCCTAAACATATCACCTTAAAGGTATGAAGATGATGATACTCGCCTAGGGACCTGGGGTCTCATATATTAATGCTCTTTGGCCCAAAGACCATAAGGTAAGAGCCAGAAAGTTGGAATATGATTATCCTAACCCTTCTATGGTAAATTATAGGGTATCCTACCATGAAACCATATTCCAACTTTCTGGAGTTCCCTATACGACATAAGGCCTTTGGGCTGTTTGGATCCCTAGGGTTCCTACTGTCTGGCTTCGACTTTAACAGTGTGCTGCTGACATTGAGAGCAACTTTGGGGCACAAAGGTGCTCCCAGGAGGCGAGGGCTGGAGGCCCGTAAGGGAGTTTCCGAAACTAGGGGACCCAGCCGATATAATTAGACCCCTTTAAAGGAAACTGCAAGGCCCCTACATAAGCCCTTCTGGACCCTCTTGAATAGAACCCGAATATTTGGGAGCTTCCGAAAACAGGGGACCCCCAAGAAAAAGTACCCTAAATAGTCGGAACCTGATTATGAGGACCCCAAAACAAGGTATCCCTAATTTTCGGAAACCCCCGGTAAGAAATCGAAGTAGTTTGGGAGCTTCTATGGCCGAAGGACCTACCCTAAATCTAAAACCCTAAACCCTAAAACCCTAAAACCCTAAAGCCCCAAGCCCTAAACCCTAAAACCCTCCTAAACCCAAAACCTTAAATCGAGTTACTTGGGGTTATATAGTCCAGTGGCTGACTAAGGTTTAGGGTTTCGGGTTTAGGTTTACAGTAGAAGCCCAAGAGTTGGAAACCCCAGAGCCTCAATCCTTAAGAGTAATGTATAAGGAATCCCAGCTCTATTTGGCCTTAATCCGGTTTCCAACTGTATGGGGTTTCTGTAGGTTTTCCTTGTTATTACGGTTTAGGGTTTGAGTTTAGGGTTCAGGGTTTCAGTTTGGGGTTTAGGGATTAACTGTTGCAGCAGTGCAGTTGACAACCTCGGGGCTTAGGGGCTACCTTTAAACGCCTATTTTTCTATATGGCTTTACGTAGGACACTCATAACAAGGAACCCTAAAAAGGTAGGTCATTCAGTGATAAGGTAAGCCTTAAACCCTAAACCCTAAACCAAAACCTGAACCCTAAACCCTAAACCCTAAACCTAAAACCTAAACCCTAAGGCCTAAAGCCTTAAACTGTAAGCCTCGAATGGTTCCACAGCAAACACAATGACAACCCCCGAGTAGCTCCCGCGCTGCTGATGGACACAATCCTGCATTACGTATGGGATCCGGAGGGGATTTAGGGTATAGAGTCTAGGGTGTGGGGTTTAGGGCGTAGGGTTTAGGGTTTGGGGGCTAGGGTTTAGGAGAGTTTGGGGTTTAGGGTTCAGGGGGGATCTTTAACTCCAAGAGCCCATGTACCCAACTAGTAGGGTTTTAGGTCCCAGATGCTATACTTACTATACTCTGCATGTTGTAATGGGGTAACTGCATTTAGGGCACTTGCAACTCTACTTATAACCATACTTACTAAGTCCCCTGCCCCTCCAAGAAACGCTACTATTTCGGTACTCGGTCGACTCTCTGGGGAACTTAGGAATCCTGCCAGGTCATCGAAAGTTCCCTGAGGATCCCTGCTACGATCCGAAACTTACCCTTAAAGGTATGCGGTTGCAGCCTAGTAAAGCTATGATACCGCTGAACCCTAAACCCTAAACCCTAAACCCTAAACCCTAAACCCTAAACCCTAAACCCTAAACTCCTACAGAAAAGCCAGCTCTGAACAGGGCTCTCAACCCGAGACCTCAAGACCTCAAGCAACGCAGGATTTCGTCCATTAGTCCTGACAACAGCTGCGTCGATCCTGTCTGTGCGCCGGCACAAAAAGTCTAGCCCAGTGGGCTCTTTTTTTCCGTTTTGTGGTCTTACCTGTAGGCTCATACTCTAACCCTTTTTTAAGATATCTACTTCTCTATATAGCAGATCCTAACCATAAAGCTAGGTATCCTAAATGCATATGAGCCTCTAGGTAGGTTCCTGATACAGCCCCAACCCTTAGGAGGAGCCCTTAACGGCACCCCTCAAGTCCCAGTAGAGCCCTTGAAGGACCCCTTCAAGGATCCGAAGGACTCCTGAAAGGACCCCTTGACGGATCCGGTAAAAGGACCTCAAAAGCCCCCCACACGACATCATTCCACGGACTTTCATGGAAGCCCTAAAGGAGCCATTAAGGGCTTCTTCGAGGATTCCTCTCAAATCCTCCTCATGGCCACCACTGGTAGCGCTGATAAACCCGGCAACTAAGGAATGAGTCTTAACTAGTAATAGCAATAATAAGGATAAGCATAATGTCAGGGTTCCTATGGACTGTAAAGGTCTATTCCGTTTGCAGTCTCTAGGTCCCACTGGTAGCGCTGAGAAAAAGGGTTAGTGCAGCCTGACGCTGCCACACCCTACCTAGGATATCCTAAACCTCTAAGCCGAGACTTGCTGTAGATGATTATGCTTCTGTATTTCATTAATTAATTACCATTATTCTTATTCTTACTATTATCACTATGCCTGTTATTGTTATCATTTTGGGTTAATTACTAATTATCATTGCTTTTGTCATTATCATTATCACCCATATCCTCAGTCTCGTTATTGTGGTTATTGTTACGGGTTTCCTCGCTTAGGTTGAGGCCGCAGGAGCAACGTGATAACAGCTTGGTTTATGAATTTAGGGCTTAGGGCTTATCGTTTAGGGTGAAGGCTTCGGGCTTTACAGAGTAGAGTTTCGGGATTGAGGGCCTAGGGTTGTGGGGCCAGGGTTTGAGGGCGAAGGGAGCCAAACCTGGAAACCCGAAACCCGAAGCCCTAAATCCAAAACCCGAAACCAAATCTAGGGCGTGAAAGCTCCCAGTTCACCTTTGCATTCTTCAGCAGCCTGATGAGCTAGTACTAGGGCCTTGGGACCTAGAGTAGGCCCTTATTCCCTTCTTTTAGGGTTCAGGTTCCCTTCTTAGCCCGTTTAAACCAAAAAGGGCAGCCTTTTATCCTAGAGCAAGTTAAATCAAACGGGAAAGGAGGGACCCTTAATGGGGACCCCTACCCTATAATGGGCTATATAATGGGTATATAGTAGCTATATTAAGGGTATATACCTAGGGGTCCTTAGTAAGGGTCCCTCCTTTTCCCCTTTGATTAAACTTTCCTGATGAGCTAGCCCTGGGGATGCAGAAGGAAGATGTCGGTTGGTGCGCCATTACCCTAAGGGTCCATGTACCGATATAGAGATACATGGGCCCCAAAGTACCTATATAGGGACTACATTAAGGCCAATGTATATTATATACTATATGAGTACATGGACCCTTAGGGTTAGAGAATTTTGATGAGTGGGAGTTACTACGCCCTCTATCCGCATACACGAAGAGACATACCCCAAAGGCCAAATTATAGTAGATTTCCAGCTGCATTACGTAATGCACGCGCACCTTTTTGTTAAAGTTTCATTGCCTTGGGTTTTTTTGAGGGTAGAGGGGTCGCTTAGCCAAATTTTTTTCGGGTCGCTTAGCACGCTCCAGTTTTGGTCGCTTGGCACGCTCATTTTCACAGGTGTTGGAAGCCCAACAAAGAACCCTAAAAGGAAACCCTAAACCCTAAACCTTAAACCCTCAAAGGAAACCCAAAACGCTAAACCCTGAACCCTAAACCCTAAACCCTGAAAAGAAACCCTAAACCCAAAACCCCCTGAACCCTACACCCAAAACCCTAAAAAAAAAAGGAAACCCTAAACCCAAAACCCCCTGAACCCTACACCCAAAACCCTAAACCCTAAAAGGAAACCCTAAACCCTAAACCCTGGACCCTAAACCCTAGACCCTAAAAGGAAACCCTAAACCCTGAACCCTAAACCTTAAACCCTGAAAGGAAACCCTAAACCCTCAACCCTAAACCCTCAAGGAAAGCATAAACCCGAAACCCTGAACCCGAAACCCTAAACCCTAAAACCTAAAACCCTAAACCCTACACCCTAAACCCTAAACCCTAAAAGGAAACCCTAAACCCTAAGCCCTCAACCCTAAACCCTGAAGCCTAAACCCTAAAAGGAAACCCCACACCCTTAACCCTAAACCGTAAACCCTAAACCCTAAAAGGAAATGGGTTTCCCTAAAAGGAAACCGTGAACCTTGAACCCTAAACCTTAAACCCTGAAAGGAAACCCTAAACCCTAAAAGAAACCCTAAACCCTGAAAGGAAACCCTAAACCCTAAACCCTAAAAGGGAACCCTAAACCCTAAGCCCTCAACCCTAAACAGTGAAGCCTAAACCCTAAAAGGAAACCCCACACCCTTAACCCTAAACCGTAAACCCTAAACCCTAAAAGGAAACCCTAAACCCTAAGCCCTCAAGCCTAAACCCTAAACCCTAAAACGAAACCCTAAACCCTAAGCCTTCAACCCTAAACCGTGAAGCCTAAACCCTAAAAGGAACCCCCACACCCTTAACCCTAAACCGTAAACCCTAAACCCTAAAAGGAAACGGGTTCTAAACCCTAAACCCTAAAAAGAAACCCTAAACCCTAAGCCCTCAACCCTAAACCTTGAAGCCTAAACCCTGAAAGGAAACCCTAAACCCTTAACCCTAAACCCTAAAAGGAAACGGGTTTCCCTAAAAGGAAACCCAAAACCCTAAACCTTAAACCCTGAAGGGAAACCCTAAACCCGAAAAGGAAACCCTAAACCCTAAACCTTAAACCCTGAAAGGAAACCCAAAACCCTAAACCCTAAACCCTGAACCCTAAACCCTAAACCCTGAAAAGAAACCCTAAACCCAAAACCCCCTGAACCGTACACCCTAAACCCTAAACCCTAAAAGGAAACCCTAAACCCTAAACCCTGGACCCTAAAGCCTAGACCCTAAAAGGAAACCCTAAACCCTGAACCCTAAACCTTAAACCCTGAAAGGAAACCCTAAACCCTAAACCCTCAACCCTAAACCCTAAAAGGAAAGCATGAACCCGAAACCCTGAACCCGAAACCCTAAAACCTTAAACCCTAAAACCTAGGGTTGGCTAAGTGACCGCACGGGGTTTGCTAAGTGACCTGAAACATGATACGGTTTCCGATTGGCCAAGTGACCGTGTTCGGGGTTGGCTAAGTGACCCTGGCACCCACCGTTTTGAGGCATCCCTCACCCTCCTACTTTCATTCGTTTGGTCAGGATCATTACCATTTGTGCTGCTATTGGGATAGACGTTTGCGCCGTCACCACCATCGCCAATGTCATGTCGGTGGATATGGGGGTTTCCGAAAATAGGGGACCCTAATATAGAACCTCAAATAGTAGGATTGCTGAAGTGCATGCCTCGTTTGCAAGCCTTTGCTATGTGTATATGCGGAATCTTTTTCCTTGTTGCTCTTAGGCCCAAGCACAGAACGCCTTGAGCATGACATTTTAACAACACATGTACCATATCTGTAGGTGCCAAGCCCAAGTAGCACAGACTTCTTTTTGCTTGCTTTCTTCTTGTGCGTAAAATCTCCGCCTTGTGTGAGCTATGGCTGGGTTGAGTTTTGCAGGGGACCTGATCACTCCACTTGCATCCTCTACTCAACCTGCTGGTTCACTCCAGCAGGTTATGAGCCCAACGCAGGGCTATGGCACCACAGGGCATGCGACGTCCACAACACCTGATGCACCCACCGCCGCACAGAGGGTGGTTTGGGTTTTGTGGTTGATTCGGCTGCGGGAAGGGCGCGTGTTAGCACAGACCCAGCAGAAGGCTTGCAACATGTGTCGACCACCGGTGAGGGTGGGATTGAGCAGGGTATGCCCCGAAGCATGCCACTTGCCTTTGCAGCTCCGGGCGGAAGCCCAGGACCACGGGCCAACACTGAGCCCCGTCAGGACACTTTGAGTGAGGACCGCGAGGTTGCAGACCAAAGTGGTGATGGTGGTTTGGGGGGCATAAGGTCAACTGGGGAAGCTCCTGGAGTTGAGGGGTTTGTCACCCCACGTTCGCAACAGGGTTTGACCACCATCACCGAGATGGTTGAGGGTATCCCTGGTGTTTTTATGTCTCGTGTTTCCGAGTTGTTCCGCGTGGCAAGGACTGAGGTGCAGGCCCAGACACCGCCACGTCATGTACGTGTTCACGCAAGCCCTGGTGCAACATCTAGGGCGAGGGCCTTGGCAGATGGGAGTGTGGGGTCAAGTAGTTCGCCGCCGCAGCCGGGATCACTCGGCACACCCACTACCTTTGCCCCGGGTCCCGGAAGGGAACCCCCGCTACTTAATGCGGAAACGCTGCAGCGCATGCAAGCTCTTGAGCAGCGGGCTCCCATCATCTACCCTAGATCTGCAGCCCCTGAGCGGCCCCCTAGCCGTACGGAGACGTCGTCAATACCCCAGGAGGCTATCCAAGCAGAGGTCGCCAGGCAGCTTGCAGGGTTTGAGGCCAGAGCGCAGGCACAGGAATCCGAAAATGAGAGGTTAAGGCAGCAACTAGCAGAGGCGAATGAGCAGAGGGAGCGAGCCATTAGGGAAGCAGCACTTGCCAGGAGCATCCAAACGCAGACCCCTAGTGGGCACCCGCCAATCCCTCCTCAACCTTTCCCCAGTGCTGCGCCTCCAAGTGCGAATCCTGTCATCCCAACTTTGGCTGATCAGGTCATTGAGGCCCTGAGAGCTCCAGCATCCACATCAGGGTTTTGGTCCAACTTGTGGTCGGGCTTGCAAGGTTCGCAAAGGCTGCCGGGCAGTGCTACACCACCCGGAAGGGTTGGGTCTGTGTCAGAGCCCATGGCTCAATCAGCACAGGTTCCACTCGCTTCAGGTCCTGAGCGGGCCTCTTCTGGCCCAAACCCCCATTCTCAGCCCGAAATCCTGGGTTTGGGGCAGTTGAAGGCTCCGAGCTTAGGTGGACCAGCCAATCCACCGGTTTTAGATGGCTTTACCACCAACGTAGGGCAGCCACCACCGCCGCCACCGCCGCCCGGAAGGGACGGGCAAGTGCCATATTCTCAGGCTGTAGGCGCTCAGGTTGCATCGACTCCAGGAGGGCAGGACACAACACCACAAGCCCCAAGTTCAGTGTTGGATGCTCTGGTTTTGGGGGTGCAACAGCTGCAAAGCCTACAGGCTCAACAGCTCAAGGTTAAAGGCGATGATGTGCCCGAAACGGTTAAACCAGGGATCACCACCTTGCCAAAACTCGTTGCGCCTAATCCTTCGGGTGGCTCCTTGGAGTTTCAAGACTGGCTTGAATTGGTGAGCGGCTTGATGGTTGATCTTTCGGACAGCTCTCAACTTTGGTGGTCGAGTGTGTTGCAGTTGGCGCGTGATGCATTTGCCCGTTGGAGTGTTTCGTCCCCCGTGGAGCGTTTGAGGGTGGCTCCTGATGATAGGGCGGAGGTTGTTGAGGGCAAGTGGTCAAGGGTAAATGCTAGGGCGTGTGCCATGCTGTTGGAAGCACTGGATGCGTCTGTGAAATCGGACATCGTAGCACGCAGGGCAACTCAAAATGCAGCACACATCATGTTCCGCCTCCATACGATTTACCAGCCAGGTGGAACCAATGAGCGCGACCTCATACTCAGGAACTTGCATGATCCACCGCAGTTTACGGAAGTGGTTGCAGGAGTAAACTTGTTGAGGTCGTGGGGTCGTTGGCATCGTCGTTGTTTGGAGTGCGGGATGGTAGCCCCTGATCCGTCCATTCTGGCCCGTGGTTTAACCACGGTAACAGCCCAACACATAGCCAAACACCCAGATGTGCAGTTCCGCACTCAAATCGTGCGTAGTGCACTGCACATTGATCTGCACCCATCGGGAGAAGAGGTTTTAGACTACCACAAGCATTTGCTGGGTGAGTTTGAAACCATGGCTGGGGCACTGGACTCAAAGCGCGTAGTCACCAATCCCAAAGCCCAAGCGTTGAATGCAACCACAGATGCACCAGGTGGTGGAAACCAACCTCAGGGGCAGGGGAAAGGCTCGGGAGGAGCAGGTGCCAAGCCGTGTAAGTTCTTTCTCTCCCGGAAGGGGTGTAGAAATGGCCCTAAGTGCAAATTCCCACATTCCATGACCGAGCTCTCTAAGGCTGAGCGGTTTAAAAAGTGTTTGGTGTGTGGCTCTGAGGAGCATCGTGCAAAGGATTGTCCCGTTGGCAAGGGCGCGAAGTCCGATGCCAAATCACCCGATAAGCCCACGGTGCAAAGGACCACAGCAGCAGCACAGGATGCAACATCACCATCAGCATCAACACCTCAAGCGCCAGTGCAGGCTACACCTATCGCGAATGGCATGCCCGTCACGCTCGAGTCCTTTATGCAACAGGCAGTCCAAGCTTTGAGGCAGCTCGAGGCCCAGCCACCGCGTAGCGATCCGCCTCAGCCTCAGCCGGAAGGCTTAAGTACTGCATCACAACAGTCCTCGGCACCTAATCCTTCGGTGAAGAGGCTCACGATTCGCTCCGTCATGCCCTCAAGTTGTTTCCCGGTTTCGGGCCCCCCAAACCGGGAAATTTTGAATTCTCCTGCCGTTGAGCCCGCTGTGGAGCCATCACCCGTTGCATCCCAACCACCTCTCATTGGCTACGCCCTTCTCGACTCCGGTGCCACTCACCCCATGCGACAAGCCTCATCTGAGGAGGAGTGGGAGACCGCAGAGGAAGTGCAAGTGAGTCTAGCCGGCGACCAAAGCACAATCATGCGTTTGACGCGCGCGGGCACTCTCCTACTGCCACCCGGAAGGGACGGCCTAGTGCAGCCAATTGTTCCCATGGGTGCTATCATAGAGCAGTTGGGGTATAAGCTGGTTTGGTCCGCCGGTAGTTGCAAGCTGTATCCTCCTGATGGTAAGTCGTTGAGGCTTAGGGTCAAAAATGGTTGCCCGGAATTGGTTGAGAGCCAAGCCCTTACGCTGATATCACGGTTGGAAGAACACAAAATGCAACAGGTTGAGGAGCTCAGGCGAAGAACGGATGAGGGGAAGGATCGCATCAGACAGGCGAAAATCGCAATGGAGCGCACGTGGTGGGATCATTTGGTTGAGCATGTGAGCTCGTCGGCGCCAGCATCGGGCCACATGGCAGTGTCAACAGCTCCATTCTTTCAGGATGTGCCCGACCGTGCATTGTCAGGCATACTCCCATCGGAAGATGTGGACTCCAAGACTTTGTGGAAGGCTCTTGAAGAAGGCATGCCAAACCTCAACCGGCGAAGGAGGAAGGCGCTTCATCGAGCATCCAATTGGGTTGTTCACTTGTTTGCGGGCCCTGGCTCGCACAAGGCTTTCAAACGATTGGAGTCGCAGGATACAGTTGTTGTTGAGCTTGACATTTGCCGCTCAAGGAGCCAAGATCTTTACCATGATCCGCTTTGGACGCTTCTTGCTAAGGTTGCAAAGTTGGGACGAGTTGCGGCGGTCATTGGAGGTCCACCAACCCGCACGTGGTCCATGACAGGGCACCGCGCCGATGGACCACATCCACTCCGCTCGCCCACTGAACCGTTTGGCCTGAGCACTCTCACCTCTGACGAGCGTGATCTCGTTGATCGTGATACGGGTTTGTATGCTCGCATGTTGTGGTTGCATGCACTCTCCACCGCCGGGAGGCGTGTGCACCCAAACCCATCGAATGGAACATCCATGGTGGCATTCATGTTGGAGCAACCGTCGGTTGAACACCACATGGCTTCAAGCCATTCTGCTGTGGGTAGCGCTCCGTCGTTTTGGAACACCGCGCTGTGGCAAGCTTACGCTGAAGAGGCTGGTTTGTTTGAGGTGCATTTCCGTCAAGGTCCGTTGGGGCACGCTGGCGATAAACCCACAACTGTTGGCACAAACTTGCCCGACCTTAGAGACTTGCAAGCGTTGCAGGGGGAGGTGCCGCAGGTTTGTTCTAGCGCCGACAACCGTGTGTCTCCAGTGTGGGCGCCGGGGTTTGTGCAAGCCATCGTGTACGCACTCCAACGGTGGCCATGTTACCGCCTCATGAAATTCACCCAAGCGGATTGGGAACAGCATGTTGCGAACAATCACGTGCCTTACCGCCGTGATTGTGCAGTTTGCGTGCACGGTGCCGGAAACGGCCGCCGCCACCACGGTGTAGTTCACCCGGATGTGTATTGCATGTCAGCCGACATTGCGGGGCCCATCCGTGTGAAGGGCAAAGACCCAGAAAGCCGCAACCACCGACCAGCCACGTTCAAGTACTTCCTCGCTGTGTCGTACCGCTTCCCACGGCTCAGAGGAGTGAAGGAGGAGTCAGACCCCAGCCAAACCGAGGGGTTTGATGATGCAGCACTCCTCCCGGGAGGGACGGATGACCTTGCAGATGAGGCCTTTCCCGCAGCAGAAGGCCCCCCGTGCGAGGATTACGAGGACTCCCTGTACGAGCCAAGTTTAGCGGAAGAAGAGGAGGAGGAGGCGGAAGGTGAAGGAGTTGAAGGGCCTAGGGAGTTTGCAGCCAAAGTTGCCGAGGAGCATCCCTGGGAGTCAGCCAGGTGTGAACTCGAAACACCACCTGACATGGCGAGGCTGGTGTTTGCAGTGCCACTGCACACAAACAAGGGTGATGATATCCTCAATGCCCTCCAACAGGTGTACATTACCCTAAGGTCCCTAAACCTCCCCGTGCTTCGTTTCCACACAGACCGCAGTCGTGAGTTCTTCAACAAAAGGACTCGAGCTTGGTTTCACGAGCGTGGAGTCCGCACAACAACAACAGAAGGGGACGTTCCGCAGCAGAACGGCTCTGCTGAGAACACCGTGCGCTGGCTCAAAGCACGAGCACGAACCCTTCTCACCTCTGGCGAGGTTGACTCGTCCTTGTGGCCTTGTGCAATCATGACAGCTGCGGCTCAGCAACGGGCGCAGCAGCTGGGCATGAAGTCCAAACTTGCCATCCATTTCGGAGGGAAGTGTTCCGTGAAGCGAAAGTTTTTTAGCAAGAAGGGTGATTTGGAGGATAGATGGGTTGAAGGTAAGTATATGGGGTTGTCACCATCTGTGAATGATGGTCACATCGTGTTGCGCAGCGATGGTGTTGGCAACGGCTTTGTGCAAACACTCCATGTTCGCACCCGCCTTGTTTCTCCGGATCCACCGCCCTTGCAGTTTGTAGGAGACTCGCTTGAGGAGGAGCACACACCACCTCCACGCAGGGTTCGCGGCAAGCGGTCTGCTGGTGTGAGACTTGACGACGTCTTTGCACTTGACCCGCCGCCCCCCTTGCCGCCGCCAGCAGAAGCTCCACACCCGGAAGGGCCTGTGTCACCGGTTGAGGAGGAGTCTGCCCGTGTAGCGCGCTTGAGTCTGCAAGACCTTGAAGGTTTAGCTACGGAGCTTATCGAGGACGACTGGGACCTTGATGAAGCGTTGTGGGTGTTAGCCGAAGTGTGCAGAGCAGCGCCCCAGCTGCAACACAAAGCTGGGTTGTACCGTCACGGAGGTGTCGTAGGAGTTTTAGGGGGTACCACAGATAAGCCTTGGCTGACAGAGCTTATGAATATGGTGCTTTCGGCAGTTGCACCCACAGCAGAGTACACCTCGCTTTGGTTGTCTAACTCCACTGTTCAACCCGTGCACGCCGACCACCACAACCTGCAGGGATCCACAAATGTAGTCCTCCCTTTGAAGCTCCCGCCTAACGGAGGGGATTTGTGGATAGAACTCAAGCCTGGTGACCTAGTCAGTGGCCCTGTAGAGGAGCGGGTAGACGGCAAAGGCAGGCGCTGGTTAGGGACAACTCACAAGTTAGAGCGCGGTAAGCCCTTCTTCCTAGACCCTACTCGCCGCCATGGAAGGGTGAGAGAGCAGTGCTTGTCGGCTACACTGTCAACACGTTAGGCAAAGAGCTTGAGCACGAGTTTCAAAGCCTTGAAGCTTTAGGTTTTCCACTCCCAGCGTCGGTACGTTTACCGCTGACTGAGCAGCAAGACGTGAGACGTCTAGACGCGTTTGACTGCTTCGAAGAAGAGCCCCTTCAGGAGACAAAGGCACGTCACCCTGACGGGAAGACTTCTGAGTTAGCGCCTGGGACTGTGCTTAAAGGCGGAGGTTGGAAAGAAACCCAAGCCGTAGAAGCAGGTACTGTAGAGCTGGAGGTGTCGTGGAACCTGAAACACTCGCCGGACCACAGGCGAACCCAGTCTGAGCACGCCCTGCTGGCTTGCCAACCAGACACCGAGACACAGGTTGAGGAGGAGGAGAGCTCAAGCGAAGACTCCTTGCCGGAGCAACCAGTGCTGTGGGAGTTGTGGGTTCCAGACCCGCAGACAGGTGAGCAGCTGTGTGTTCTCAGGTCTGACGACTCGGACGCGAGTGAAGCTTGCGCCCTTTGCAAGTCTGAGCCGGTTTACACTACCAACGTGGAGCTGTTGCTTGACGGGTTGCAAGAACCACTGCAGGTAGTCCACACTGTAGACCCTCGGGATGCAGAGCAATGCATCGAGAAGTGGATGCCGTCCATTCACAAAGAGATCGGTGTCATTGAGAAGGCTGTGCGGCGACTGCCCCCTGCAGAGGTCCGTTCGGGAGGTTGGCTTAGGCGTAAGGAAGTGAAGGTAGTTCCGTCTAAGTTTGTGTTTACAGTCAAGCCACCAGACCCTTCTGAGGGTGACGCTGCCCTCGCTACCCGGAAGGGTCAAGCTTACCACAAACGCAAGGCTCGCTTGGTCGCTTGTGGCAACCACGCCCCCGGCACAGGGTCTGAAGTCTACGCTTCAGGTGCTGCTGCAGAGACACTCCGTTGTTTTGTAATCATCAGCTCCAAGAGGAATTGGTGCATCGGGTCTCTAGATGTCACCTCAGCTTTTCTGTTGACCCCAATCCCGCAAGGCAGAGGTTTTCCAGTGTTTGCTCTCACACCGCCTAGGTTGCTAGTGAGACTAGGTTTGGCAGAGGAAGGGGAGCTTTGGATCCTCACGCACGCTGTGTACGGGTTGAGGGAGTCGCCTAAGCTTTGGTCGGACTTTAGAGACTGCCAACTTCGGGCGCTGAGGTGTGTTGTTGACGGAGTTGAACTGCAGCTCCAGCAAGGAAGGTTGGACCCAAACTGGTGGCGTGTTGTTCGCACCTCTGACGGGGTAGTCGTAGGAGGGTTGCTCACTTACGTTGACGACTTTTTGCTGGCAGGCAGTAAAGAGGTAATCGAAGCCTTGGCCACGGCCATCCAAGGCATCTGGAAGACGACGCCTCTCGCACTTGCCACCGCAGAGCACCCGCTGAGGTTTTTAGGGGTTGAAATCCTAGTGCAAGGTTCCGGGTTTGTGTTGTCCCAGCAGGCTTACGCAGAAGAGCTGCTGCGTCTCAACGACGTGAAGCCCACTGCACTAGGTAAGGTCCCCTGTCCGCGTGACCTTGTTTCGTTTGACACTCTCCTGACGGACGAGTCCCCAACCGAGGAGACCGTTCGAACAGCACAGAGGCTGACTGGAGAAATCCTGTGGCTAAGCCAACGCACTCGGCCTGACTTAGCTTTCACTGCTTGTGTGCTTGCTTCTCTCAGCACGAAGGCGCCGCAACGAGCCATCCGCATTGCAGAGAAGGCCCTTGCGTATGTGCAGCGTACCAAGGCGCTGGCTCTCACCGCTGATGCGGATGACACACGATTGATCGCGTATAGTGATGCCAGCTATGCGCCGGAAGGGAATCGTTCTCACACGGGGTGGGTGGTTTTCCTTCACGGGTCGCCGGTGTGCTGGCGTTCAGCACGACAGTCTTTTGTCACCCTCAGCACCGCAGAAGCCGAGCTTGTTGCTGGACTTGACGCTGTAGTTGCCCTTCAGTCAGCAGAGGCCATGCTGAGCGAGTTCGGGGTTTCGAGCTTCGACAAGACTTTGAGGGTTGACTCACAGTCTGCACTGGCCATCGCTATCGGCCAAGGGTCTTGGCGAACCCGCCACCTAAGGGTGCGCGCCAACTACCTTCGAGAGCAGTATGAGTCTGGTGAGATCATCCCTGTCTACTGCCCAGGAGTTGAGCAGGCCGCAGATCTTCTGACGAAGGCGCTGCCATCTGCGAGGATCCTTGAGCTCGCAGCCATCTGGGGTTTGCGCGAGCATGGCGTACCTCGCCGGGCGGAAGCTCAGGCCTACAGTGAAACTCAAGCTGTGGGCACTGGGACCGTGGCGCAGCAAGACCTGCAGCTGAGTGCCTTCGCTGTCCTGCTCGCCTTCTTTCAGGTCGTAGGTGCTGCCAGCCAGACAACGGACGAGGAAGAAGACTTGTCTCTCCCCGTGTCGCTTGATGCAGATTTGATGTTGGCAGTATCCATCATCTGCATTGGTATCTGCTTCATTGCAGTGTGGGAGTTCTTCAAGTGGTGCCTTCAAGGCGTCATCTCCCGCCGAGAGGCAGGGACACCCGTGTTGTCTCTGAGCCCCCGCAAGGCGCGCAAGTTACAGCGCCTTCGAGATCAAACTGCGCAGGCCATCCAGGCCGAGATCTCTGCACGTGAGGAGGCAGCAAGCTCGCAGTCTGTTGCTGCAGCGCCCAGACGCCGTCCCTCACAAACAACTCGCACGCGTGAGCAGGCAGGTGGAGCACCAACGCGTTACTTTGCAACCCCCGAAGGGACCAAGCTCCACCGCACTAAGACCTGTTCCACGCTCGCCCACTCGCACAGGTTTGTTGAGTTTCAAGTGTGCCAGCAGTGCCACGGCAGCGCTGCAGACCACACCCAGCACAGCACAGGGTAGGAACTACTCCACCCTAACGGGTTGGATCTCTCAGTGAGCTCATCCGTAGCTGTGTCTTTTTCCTACACGAGGTGCCTTGAGAGCCCTCGCATAGTGAGGGCAGTTGGCCCAGCTTTTGCCAGGTAGTTCAGGGTAGGTGTGTCGTCACCCTGACGGGTTGGACCTGCAGTAGCAAGTAGGTCGCAACTCCCTGGCGGGGCTGCGAAGGAGGAGTGCTGAAGTGCATGCCTCGTTTGCAAGCCTTTGCTATGTGTATATGCGGAATCTTTTTCCTTGTTGCTCTTAGGCCCAAGCACAGAACGCCTTGAGCATGACATTTTAACAACACATGTACCATATCTGTAGGTGCCAAGCCCAAGTAGCACAGACTTCTTTTTGCTTGCTTTCTTCTTGTGCGTAAAATCTCCGCCTTGTGTGAGCTATGGCTGGGTTGAGTTTTGCAGGGGACCTGATCACTCCACTTGCATCCTCTACTCAACCTGCTGGTTCACTCCAGCAAGGATCCTTATTATAAGGACCCCAAAATAAGGTACCCCCCCCCCCCCCCCCCCCCCCATTTTTCGGAAACTCCCATATGGTGATCGGTCATCTACATGGGCATCTTCTTCATCGCAATGGCCAAGCAGAATGGGAACGACTACGCCCTGCATGCTGTCTTCGTAGCTGAGTGGATACACCCTGCACTTGTTGGGAGAGTATTAGCCACTATAAAACTGAAAGTGAACACTTTTGGGGGCTTATGAACTCAGCAACTAAGATGTTAATGGGGGCGGCGAGGAAGATCATTGCGGTGACGATGATCTGTTGCCCCAGGCAGCCATGACGATGATGGCAATGCTGGCATGCCGATGATGCCCATCGCTTGATTGCTAGTCGTGCTATTGTTCAGATTCAGAACCGGTGCCAGCATCGATTTCCTGGGTTTCTCAGCAAACAGTCATGACCTGAACCCAAACTCTTACATGCTGAAACTTGATACCCAAGGCCACATAAACCTTTGGATGAAGCTAAGCTCTAAACCCTCAAGAGCTAAATCCTGAAGCTCAAAAAGCCCAAACCTTAAACTCTACTGGCCCAAGCCCGGAACAGTAAAAAGCCGTAATCCCTAAACCCTTAGGGCATAACCCCCCCCGCCCCCCCCCCACCCCGAAATCCCAACAAAAATACGAACCCTCATGCCCTCCCCGGGCTCCGCACCTTTTGTGAGGAGGACCCCATCGAAGCCGCGAAATCTTCGCGGAGATGTCAGAGCCCAAGGGGAGTCGGGAGAAGGTCCCACCAGGGAGGCGCCTGAGCAGGTTGAGCCTTCACCTGGGTGGTTGTCAAGATTATGGTCCCCTTTTGGGCACCCTAAATATTAGGTACTATACAAGGGACCCAAAATGGGGCCATAATTTTAACAACCACCCAGGACTTGCACGCGACATTTTTAGGGCTCCTTGCTATGATTTCCTGTTCATTGTAAGTCCTAGGTCCAGGGAGGGTTAACAGGGTTCAACGGGGCTGTATATACAGGGATTTAGGGTTTCGGGTTGTGTGAAGTAGGGTTTTTGTTTTTGGGTTCAAGCTCAACAAAGCTTTCTAGGGCTTAGGATTCAACTAGGATTTGGGGTGATCTGAAGTAGGTTGAAGTAGGGTCATAGATTGACAGCTTCTTGATGCATCCCGGGACCTCATCTCTGGTGATGGATGTGCAGGCTACCACCGCTCCCATGAAGATGGTCGGCCTGAGCTCGTCTTGGTCTTTTCTTTTAGCTAGGCAGGGGTCCGCCAGAATGAATCCAGGAATCAAGGTTGATGTTGCTGTCTCCGTTGAGATTGCCATTCTGACCCTGATGACTCATGTTGAGCGTGGGGAGGCATCGCCAGCTGCTGACAAGTTGATGTTGATACCGCGGCGACGGCTTCTCAGCAGAGGTTCTCATCTTGTCCTTTTCGACGCAGCCGGCCGCGATAGCCCCCACAGCCCTTTGAGCCCTCATGTCGCATTTCCTGGTGGCTGCAGACCCGGAAACATGGTCGCTGCCATCTGAGAGTGTCGTGCAGGTGGATCTGCGGCCCGGGGATCCAGAGCGCAAGCGGCCCGAAACGCGGAAGTCCGGAACCTTGAGCGATGAAGGCCCACAACTTCGCACGGACCTCGAAGAGGAGCTGTTGAGAGGTGTGACTCTAAGTGAGGGCCTAAGTGGAATGGGCGGGCATTGGGCCAGCAACTCAACGAACGAGGCAGATTTTGAGTTGAGCTTCAAGACATCCAAGTACGACCATTTTCTAAGCCATGACTGGGCCACATCCCGATGGTTGAAGATCTGCACCATGCTTTTCATTTTTAACTCCCGGGCAGCAATGGTAGCAACTCTGATATGTTCGCTGGTTCTCGGCCTATGTCGACCAGCTGATACTTAGTTGCTCAATCGCAAGGCTTTGTACTCGTTGCAAAGAACCCACACGGATTCGGGCTTTTGGGCTTATGAAGTGGACAACTAAGGATACTGGTCCCAAGTATGGCGATGGTGTTGAAATTTATTTGAGCAGCTTCTGCGTCTACCTGGCCTTCTTGCTGTTCTTCTTCTTCTGGCAACGCATCCGAGCTTTTTTGAGAAGACCACTCGTGGTCTTCCTTGACAAGCTCTGCATTGCACAGGGTAATCCAGAGCTGAAGGAGAAAGGGATTCTTGGTCTTGCAGGCTTTCTGGAAAAGTCTGACCACCTTACTGTTTTGTGGTCGGCGCGCTATTTCACTCGCCTTTGGTGCTGTTACTTGTTGGCTGTAAACTCAACTTTTCAACTTTCGGGGTTCTTATAAGGTAGTCGGTTCTGAAAGTTTCAACTCTTGTTCCCTTGGTTTTTGGGCCAGGTTATGAGGTCGCTACATTCTTACGACACAGGCAGCAGATGAAGGGATTGACGCTGCGCCCAGTCGCCTTATCAGTGATGCTTGTGGTGAACAGCTTTTGTCAATTTCTTGGCGTCGTTCAAAACAACGTCCTTGCCTGGGCCTTACAGACTGGTGCTCTCGAGGCTGGGAATGCAGTGACACCCTTCGTGGTCAGCTTCTAGGATGCCCAGTAGTACCCTTATTTCCTTTTTGTAGTCCTAGGTTCCTTATAAAGTTACCCAATACCAAAAAGAGAGGCCTTTTTGTTCTTAGGTTACTGGGTATCCTAGGCTTGGTTGGCTTCGGAATGCTGTTTGTTGCGGCTATTCCGCTTGGATGTTACTCTGCATTGGGAACTTTGAGAGACATTCGGGACCTGGAGCCGCAGCTTAAGCAGTTCGATGTTGAGCGCTCTGAGTGTTTTTGCTGTTCCAACGATCATACGCATCCGGACACTAGCCAGAAATTGCGTTGTGATCGACGTTTAGTTTTCCACACCTTGAAGGGGTGGTATGGGGAAGCTGGGGACACCGCTGATGAGCATCTCAAACGTTTCAACTCGACCGTGCAAACCAGCCTACGTCACAAAGTTTTGGAAGGTGCGGATTCGGTGATCTTTCCGATCCGCGTCGTAGCGTGTATGACTGTTGCTGCTTGTGCACCGTGGTTTTGCGACTCATTGGCTTGGGCAAAGGCATTTTGCCTTTACCAGGAAGAGCTGGGTCCGTTCTCTGCTGCCTGGAGGTGTTTGGCTGTGGTGACACGTGAATGGTCACGGTTCTTTGCCGTCTTCCTTTTCCCCTATGCTCTGGTGAAGCTTTGCAAGCTTGGCCAGCCTCTTGTGGCCAAGATGTCGCAACTAAAAGCATCCCTGTTGGTCTCTTGTGCAGCCAGGTTCACCACTGGGATATTTTGCGTTTTGCCTTATTGGGTTTGCTGTAGGACTATTCAGTAGCAGTAGCATGTGGTATTAAACGCTCGACCCAAAAGCGCCAAGGCAAGCTTCGCAGCCTTCGGAGCCATATGGTTGCTTGGCCAGTGGTAAGGCTCGTTTTGTGGTTTTGGCCTCCGGTCTTGTAGATCTATTTCCGATCCTTTCTCTTGCCTTCCTAAGCGTGACCAAGGTTAGCGAGCAGGATGCCCTACACATTGTTGCAACGAGCAGGCTACGTAGACCTTTGGCCGTGGTTGACGTTGGCGTGGCTACTCCTGGCGCTCTCTTTGATGCGAGCTTTTCGCTGCAAGTCGAGGTAATTCCATCATTTGCAAGCGTGTTGAAGGCTTTAAGACTGCTGACAGCATGTGTTGTGCGATGGTGGGTCATTGTTATGGTTGCCCAGGGTTCTTTTCATTGCTCAATGAGATCTTGAAATTCTCACAAGAAGGATAATCTAGGGGCCTGAATATTACCAGTATTATTCTGAAATTCCTAGGGTTCCTTGTGTTAGTTGCAATATAATATACCCCAAAACCCTATTCTAACCATTAAGGCCCCTATAGTTTAGTACCCTCATACATTCCTATCGTAACCTTTATAGCAACCCGTAGAAATTCCTTTAAAGGAACCCTAGGAACCCTATTCTAACTACTGTTGATGGCCAAAATCCTGCATTACCCATTATAAGGAACATACCATAGTTCCCATAGTTTAGAGTCCTTAGGGTCATGCAGGATTTATATCATCAACCCTAAACCCTAAACCCTATAGATCCCTTAAAGGAAGCCCTTAAAGGTAAGTCTTATAGATCCCTTTAAAGGAGCCCTAGGATTTTGTCCACCAGCAGTATGAAGGCCCCTATAGTAACCTTTATAGCAACCCGTATAGACCCCCTTTAAAGGAACCCTAGGAACCCCATTCTAACTATGAAGGCCCCTATATTACCTGATAGGCGTTTCTCACTCGCGAGCCCAGTTGCAGTGCTGGCCGCCAGAGCCTCGCTTCGATTTTTTTCAGGGGCTTGGGTGTACCTAGACCCCCAACTACCCTCTAATATCTCCTAAATACTTGGAGGGGCAGGGGACTTAGTAAGTAGGGTTATAAGTAGGGTTTTAATTGGGGTAGCTCCATTTAGGGTACTTATACCTCTACTTATAACCCTACTTACTAAGTCCCCTGCCCCTCCAACTACCCTCTAATGTATCCTAAATACCTACTATTACGGGCCATAAGGGCTCTATTAAGAGGCACTTGGGGGGTCCTGGTAGGGTATAGGGTTTAGAGGCTTTGGGTTCAGGGTTTGGAGGTTCGGGGTTTAGAGGTTCAGGCTCAGGGGTTACGGTTTAGGGTTTAGAGGTGCCGGGTTTAGGATTTTTCCTTGCCCAATTGTACAGGACCCGTGTGACCCGTGTGGAGCGAAGTTTGAACGTTTCACCCGAGCCCTCTGCGTGTTCACCTTCGAATGCTGGCTCCTTTCTATGCTCCCGGAAGCGTCGAGACAGTTGTTTTTGCGCACAGAGTACTGGGATTGAAGATTGTGTAGAAGTTTCGCACAGTGCGGCGTCGTGCTGTTCTTGAAGAAGCCTCCTTGATGCGTTCGGTAGGAGGCTGAATCCTTACCAATATTGGCCGTGCCGTTCCTTGTGGTTTTTTCATTCAGTATACCTATACTATAATAGCTAATGTGCCTCAAACCCATTTCTGAGTAGTAAGACCTCTATATCACCTAAACTTTACCCAACTACAAAACGCTCCGAAGTTAATTTGGGGAGCTGCTCCGGTTTTATGTCGTTCTCCGTGTAGACGACACGAAAGCGGCTACTCTCATTGGTCAGCCCGGTCCGTTGCCCGCCCATACATCTTGGTTCCGATGAACCTGTCTCCTTTGAAAACGCTCGTGCATATAAGCCAACCAAATGCCAACATGGTTCCTCGTAGCGATTGTTTCTAGGTTTGCTGCCCTTCGTTTGCCTTGTTTTTGTTGTGGCTTTCGCATGTGATTGTCTTAATCCTATTCTTCCACTTTGGCTGGGTTACTGGGTTGATTTCAACGGAGTCTCGGTTCGCTCTACGATTCCTATGAAGCCTCAGAGGATTTTGGGTAGTATAATGGGCCCCCAAACCCTATTCTAATTATTGAGGCCCCTATGTTACCTTTTTCAATCACCCTGCACAAGAGGTGGGTTTGGTCAACTCCAGCCCACTCCAGCAGGGGCTTTGCGGAAGTCGCGTCCAAGTGGTGAAAGAACCCCAAGAGTCCAAAGGACCCAAGAACTAGGTACTCGGTTTTAGGATGGTAGTTATGTAGGTTCGGATTTTGGAGACTATATGATTATTAGGTACTTGGACCCTCGGGGGAAGTTCTTGGTCGCGCCCAGATACCCGAAGAAACTGCAGCAACTCGTGAACAAACAGTCTATCTCTGCGAGGTGCTGGTTCGGGGTTCCTTGTTCTGGGCTTTGGAGTACCATACTTTAATTAGATAAATTTTTGCTTAAAGGAATCATTGTGAACTCAAGTATCCTCTGCCCTACGCCGCCGACGCCCATGACCATGGCAGCCACTGCATGCCAGCTTTGTCATAGTTGGGTAGCATTTTACATGTTTGGCGGTACCTCAACTAAAATGAGGAATGAAGCATGCAGCAAAATCTTAATTCATCTTTTCCCAAAAATGTAAGTTTTCGAATACTAGCCCAACCAGGAGCTAGCCATACGGCCCCTAAACCCTAAACCCACAACCCCAAACACTAAACCCCTAAACCCCTAACCCCGAAACCCTGAACCCTAAGCCGCTCAATCCCTAAACCCTCATCCAATGACCATGGCAGCCACTTTATCTTACCCTTGGTTAGTAGGGAATTGAGCAATGGGGTACAATTATAATGCAATGCCAACGGATTTTAGCATATATTGCCCTGGGGGGAAGGCAGATTCTGCAGCCGTAGCTCTTCATTCAAGTAGGACTCCTACTGCTGATGGACAAAATCCTGCATTACCCATTATAAGGAATATACCATAGTTCCCATAGTTTATAGTCCTTAGGGTCATGCAGGATGTTGTCCATCAACAGTATTACTACCATTCTTCCATTCCCCACTAGCCAAAAGTAAGTCATGCCAGGGCACGGCGGCCACCTGTCCGGACATAGCTTCGGACCTGCGGGAGCTGCGGGCCGAGCTAAGAATGACGGTCTGATGGGACTTAGGGCTCCTTTTGAGGGTACTTTAGGGTTTAGGGTTTTAGGGCTTTAGGGTTTAGGGGCTTACGGTTTAGGGGTTTAGGGTTTAGGGTTTACATTTTAGGGTTTGGGGCTTTATATAGGGTTTTATAGTAGGGTCCCTTTTGAGGGTTCTATAAGGGATCTACACGGTACTGAAAGGATCGTGGAACGTAGTAACTTAGGGGTTCCTTAAAGGGCTCCTTTAAAGAGATCTATAGGTGTTCTGTAAGGAGGGTTGTAGCGTCTACTTAAAAGATCATGGGACGTAGTAACCACGTTTATTATTGGTGTGACTGTACTTATGATCCCTAGTAAGGTATTTTTTTGCCATACTTACTAAATGCCATGATCCTCCAAGTACAGGGTCATGTGACTTAGTAACTAGGGCCATTATAAAGGCAACTCTACTTGTAAGGACTTACACCCCAAGTGTTGTAGTATAAACCAAACTTAGTTACGAAGTCCCATGATCCTCCAAGCGGGCGTGAGGGGTCGTAACTTGTACAATAGTGGGGCGACTTGATGGTCGTCAGGACGCTTGTCCGGCCATCTTTTATGTTCATTCTTAGCGCTATAGAGTGTGTCTGATTGGCAGTTTGGCCTGTCATTCTCTGCGACTTGCCGGTCTGGCTTTCACCGCAACCTCGAGCAAGACAGCCATCTCCGGTCCGAATTTCAGCGTTCTAGCAGAACGCCCTAAGCCCTGAACCCCAAGAGCCGTAGACTGCCAGGACCTCCCCGAAGTTGTAGGCCCCCTCTGATGTCGCAAGAGAGCCCCTCTGCCATCATGGCGGCTTTGGCAATCTTGGCTTTGGCTTCGGCCTGCTTCGCCGAGGCAGCCGGTAGTCGGGGAGCCTTAAGATTTCGGGCTTAGGGCTCACGGTAATGTTATACCCGTGTTTAGGGTTTAGGGTTGAGGGTTTAGGGTTTATTTGGCGCGTTATAGTGACTCATAGTGATCGTATTGTAGCCTGCAAGACCCTATTCTAGTTGTGACCTAAGGCTTCGAGAGACAATGACAAAACCAAGCGCGAGAGTCGGGGAGAGAGTCATCAAAGAAAGAGCGACAGAGGCACAGAGGCAGAGTGAGCGAGCGATCGAGATGAAGGAAGGTTTGATCCATGCATTCTCTCTCTCTCTCGCTCTCTCGCTCGCTCTCTCTCTCTCTCTCTCTCTCTCTCTCTCTCTCTAACCCTCTTACCCTAAACCCTAGCCCCTAAACCGTATACATATACAGCAGATAATGTTCAGGCCTCCGAATTCAATCCTAGAGGCGGCACCCGCCGAAGCTCTCCGGGCGTACTGTTCAGGATTTGAGGGTTTTAGGTGTTCAGGGGCTTTGGGTTTAGCGTTGAGGGGTTTAGGGTTCAGGGCTTTGGGTTTAGGGTTTAGGGGCTTGGGGTTCAGGGGTTTGGGGGTTTAGGGGTTTAGAAATCAGGGTTTAGGGTTTAGGGGTTCAGGGGCTTAGGGTTGCAATTTTGAGGGTTCTTTGGTTCTGGGTTGTCAGGCTTAGAATGTGCATGAAGGGTAGAGCCGAGCTCCGCAGTCCTCCATATGTTTGACATCCTTGTCGAGCCCTCGCAAAGTTACACCCAAAGCAGCACCCTGCTCCGGTGAAGCGTGTAGAGACGATGACAAAGCGCTGCCGAGTCAGCGCATACGTGAAGTATGCACCTTGAACCCCAAAATGCCGACGATCCTTCAAGCATCGTAAGAATCGCTAAGTAGCTCAACTATCACTGATTAACCAGTGTCATAAACAGGAGAAAGTTGAGCACGTTTAACCCCAAGTAGCCCCAAGTTACTTATCCAGTCCCGTGGTCAATGGTCCTTCAAGCAGACCCTATAATTTTCCGTAGCCCGAACCCCCAAGCCCCCCTAAACCTTAAACTCAAAAACGGAGGCCAATTCCATGATGCCCGTGCGGAAGGTGCGCGAGACAGGGCATTTGAGGCAGTTCGAAGGCGTCGTAATTTCTTGTTTAAGTCTTTAAAGGGGTGGGTTGTTTGGGGTGAAGGTAATCCCTAAACCAACTCATTTACGGAGCAGGGTTTTAACCCCTGAGCCAGCATGGGTGTGGGGTTTATGGCCTAAGTGGGCTTTACACGGTTTAAGGCAGTGACACTCAGTACGCCACCATAGAGAGCTTTGCTTGTAGAAACCCATCAAAGAGGAAGACAATTTTTGTGTGACGGCTCAGGGGGTCTACCGAAGCAAATTCCAACCCCCCGCCCCCTTACCAACAAAAAGAAGGCCTTTGGAAGGAATGTTCGCAATTTTTTGTGAGGAGTCTTAACGGGATCCTCAGCAAAGAGTCTCCGAGGAGCCCTCGACGGATCAGGGAACTTTACCTTGTAAGTGGGCCATGGGCCGTAGGTGCCCTAGATCCCCCTCCCTTATGGAATCTTGGTAGACCCGTCGTCTAGTCGTTTTTTGAAACCTTTCATGCCCCTCAAGGTGTTTTTTCTAGTACTGATGTTCTTACGGTATTGCAGATCTTACGGATTTGCGGTCTCAACTGCCCATGGTTTCTGACCGTTGCATGTAGGTTGACGGCGCAGCTCAACTGCTCATGCTGTCACCTCGAGCGCTCCAACCACATGTACACTACACCAGGAATGGAGAGTTACTGCTACTCCTATTTACGGAGTGTTGGGCTTTTCGGGTACTATCCTCATGCTGTTCCAGTCCTAGTCAGCATGGCTTCTGTTTGCTACGGACGGCTGAGGTGTCGGGTTTGTGGCTTCCTGGTGACAGTTGCTTGCGTTAGGCTGGGCTCCAGAGCTCAGAAATTCTTCAACCCTAAACCCTCAGCCTTGTTCCCCAAATCCTAAGGCCTCAAACCCCGATACCCTAAACCCTGCAGACTTAGTCCTTGCAGCCTTAAGCCCCAACACCCTTATAGACCCTAAGCCTGAACCTCTAAACCCAAAGCCCAGAACCCCAAGCCTTGCTAAACATCATATGGGTGGTTGTCAAAATTAGGGTCCCTGTTTGGGTCCTCATTATAGCACGGCACCTATTATTTAGGGTGCCCAAGAAGGGACCATAATTTTGACAACTACCCATATAACCCCTCAGCCCTGAACCCTACTTGGAGGACCAGAAAACTCAGTAAGTAGGGTTATGGTTAGGGTGTCTGTACCTATGACTGCTTGCAGCCTCAATGAAGGCACTTACAACCATACATACTTACCATGTCCCATGATCCTGTAGTAGGATGCCCAGTAGTACCCTTATTCCCTTTTTGTAGTCCTAGGTTCCTTATAAAGTTACCCAATACCAAAAAGAGAGGCTTTTTTATTCTTAGGTTACAGGGTATCCTAGTGTAGTAGAGCCACTAGGCTGGCACTGCGGGCCATTGGTGGGAGACGGAAGTGATGTACCAGAAGCTGGGCAGGGCATGTGGCCAAAGATCGAGACTCTATGGGGGCCTCATACGATGGCTTTGAGGTAGATCAAAGAATATAGCCTATGTATATATATATATATATATATAAATACAAGTATAAGTATAAGTATAAGTATAAATATAAATATAAATATAAATAGAAATATAGATATATATATATAAATATGTATATATATATATAAATATATATATATATATATATATGAATACGCATAAAATTAGGATCTCTGAGGAATGGTAGTGTTAATGATTCTGTGTTTAGGGGGCTTCGTGTTTACCGTTTCAGGATACATGTCCGACTCTCGAGTTGAAGCTTCGTGCATGACTTCCGCAAGGCAGCAAATAAAGTAATCCCTGAAAGGGTCCCCTTAGTAGCTAGGGTTCCTTTAAAGGGCTCCTTTAAAAGGGATCTATAGGGGTTCTATGTAAGGGGTTTTAGGGTCTACTTAAAGGATCATGGGACTTAGTGACTAGGGTTATCATCGGGGTAACTATACTTCTAATTACTTGGCGTTCTTCTGGTTGGCTCTTAGGACTTTAACTTGTAGGGTTTCTGTATGAACTACAACAAGGAGGCAACAAGTTTAACTTTTTGGAGGGGTTCAGAAGTCAGCCGCCAAGTAAAGTAATCCCTGAAATGGTAGGATTTTGTGCAGGAGCTTTGGAGCTTTATGGAGGGTGGGCGGGGCGCGGGGGGGGGGGGGGGGGGGGGGGTTCGGGTTTAGGGGTTAGAGTTTAGGGGTTAGGGTTTAGGGGTTGCATAGCACTACATAAATACATAAATCCCATGGCCTTAGCCCCAAATCCCGAAAGGTGTTCCGTCGAAGCGGCTGCTTGTACCTAAGATAAACGGAAAAGAAACCTCAAACCCAAACCCTAAACTTGAAACCCTTGAAACACTTTCAAGCCCCACAAAGCCCATTGGACCTGTCTAGTACCCTTACCGAACCCAAAACCCCAAACTCCAGAAGCCTTACCCCCAATCCCCAGAACCCGAACCCTAAACCCTTATAGTACTTAGACCTCCTATGTGATGGTCAGTCAGTCACCTCTTTGCTCCCCACTTCTTCCTCTTTTCTTCCGGCAACCTTATTATAGAATCCTGAACTGCCCTTTGAAGGAGTTTCAAATCCCGCGGTTGATGATATAAATCCCGCATTATCCATAATAAGGAATATGCCATAAGAAAATTCCAATGTCTAGGGTCATTAAGGTAATGCAGGATGTATATCATCAACTACAGGGGTTGCGAAGTCCCATGATCCTTTAAGTAGACCCTAAACCCCCCTTATAGAACCCCTATAGATCCCTTTTGAAGGAGCCCTAAATCCTAGTTACTAAGTCCCATGATCCTCCACTTTAGAACCCTTCTAGATTCCCTTCAGGAACCCCATTATAGAATTCTACACTGCCCGTTAAAGGAGCCCTAAATCCTAGTTACGAAGTCCCATGATCCTCCACCCCTAACCCTAAACCCTAAATCCTAGACCCTAAAGCCTAATTCCTAGCTACGAAGTTACGAAGTCGCATGATCTTATAGATCCCTTTAAGGAGCCCTTTAAGGAACCCTCTAGGGAACCCTTTAAGGATACCTCTAAGGAACCATATTTACGAAGTCCCATGATCCTAAGCCCTAAACCCTAAACCCTAAATCCTAAACCCTAAATCCTAAACCCTATTACCTTGGTTTTTAAGTTACGAAGTCTCATGATCCTCCAAGCCAAGGGTCTACCCGCGATCCTTTCAAGATGCCAGCGGCGATGGCACAGGCCTGGGCTTAAGGGGTTTAGGGCTTTGGGGTTTAGGCTTGGGCTCCTTTAAAGGAATCAATAAGAGTTCCTTAAAGGGATCTTTAATTGGGTTTAGGAGTTTAGGGTGTAGGGTTTAGGGCTGGTAGGGCCTCGGGCTTCAAGGCTGCAGGTTTTAGAGTTTAGGGTGCATACCATAGTTATGGTTCTAGTAAGGAACCCCCAAGCCCTATTCAGTTTATTAAGGGATTAAGAGCTCTACATTATCATGGAGCGCAGGGCCGTCGTGCTGTCCTCGGCTCGTAGGCAGGGGGCAGAGAGCCGAATCGCGGCGGATATTCAGGCACACAACATGCGGGCGACGAGCATACTTAAAGGATCATGGGACTTGGTAACTAGGGTTCCTTAAAGGGTTCCTTAAGGGGGCTCCTTTACAGGGATCTACAGGGGCTCACAAGATGAGGGAGACGATTATAATATTGGGTACCTTTTGAAGCGGGGCAAGGATGCATGCTTGACACCGAAGACAAAAAACCTGCAAAGAAAGGACCCAAACCTTACCGAGACTTTGCTGCCTTAGACATCTGAACCAAACGCCTTAAAGCTTGCAATCCCAACTTACCACAAACTCTACACGCTAAGCCCCTAAACCCTAAGCCCTGAACCCTAAACCTTATAGCCCCATAAACACTGGAACCCGAAAAATGGAGCAACTTCAGTAGGAGACCCGAAATCAACACCCTGAACGATAAACGGCAATGATATGTGAGATCCTAACCTTTTAAGGGTTTAGGGCGTTTAGGGTTCAGGTTTTAGGGCTTATTTCCTAGGGATTCATGGTTTAGGGGTTTTGGGTTTCGGCTTCGGGGTTAGGGATTAGGGTTTAAGCATCATAAAACCCTTTGAGCACCCTGGCAGGCAACCGTTCAACTCCAAACCCGTTACCCTGCTCAAATAGGGCCCCAAAAAAGCACATAAGCAAAAATGAGGGTTGGGATATCCCATATAAACCCCCGTATAACGAAGCCCAATAAGGTAGGGATATCACCATTGAATAATGCTTATGCTTATGTGCTTTTTGGGGTCTCTATCAAAAGCATTTACCTCTCGAACAATTGCAACCACTTGTAGTACCGTTTCAAAATTCGAAAGGCCTTCTGCAGATCCCTTGTGATAAAATCGACACAGGACACCGCATGTAGTAGAGTGTTGAAGCCTTGTCCTTATCGTCACCTTTCTTCGAACCGTAAGAGGAGCCTTCTCCCTGAATCCCCAGGCCTGCTGCAACTGGGAGGAAAGGAGTTCAAACAAAAGTCCCCAGGCCATAAACCCTAAACCCTAAACCCTTAAACCCTAAACCCTAAACCCTAAACCCTAAACCCTAAATCCTAAACTCTAACAGCCCAAACCCTGGAGCCCCTGAAGCCCAAACCCTACCTGGACCCTAAGAAACCTTCATTCTGGGGTTCCTTATTTGATTTCCTTTTATGAGTCCTTTATTTGGGGTCAACGTAATCCCCGGAAGCCCTAAACCCTAAAGCCTAAACCCGAGCACCCTAAACCCTAAAGCCTGAACCCTAAAGCCAAAACCTCAAACCCTACTGTTGATGGACAAAATCCTGCATTACCCATTATAAGGAATATACCATAGTTCCCATAGTGTAGAGTCCTCAGGGTCATGCAGGATTTTGTCCATCAACAGTAGTGTTTCCGCAAGCTTTTTTTACGCAGGGGACCTCAAGGGCATCGAGCAACGCCTGCCTTATCTCAAGGCCAGAGCAGTAAAGACTTGTCTCGGGGTTTAGGTTTTAGGGTTTAGGGTTTAGGGTTTAGGGTTTAGGTTTTACCTTAACCCTGAATAACCTACCTAACCCTATATAAACCCTAAACCCTAAACCTTCAGACACTACGAATCCTCAACAGTGAGACTGAACTTCTAAGTCGACCAACCACAAGCCCTGTTCGAATCATGAATGCCCTCTCGGAGGGGCAGGGGACTTAATAAGTCGGGTATAAGTAGAGTTAAAGTTATTAGTACCCTAAATGGAGTTACCCCAGTTATAGCCCCACGTGCCCTGCCCCTCCAAGCTTGGATTTCGCCCCCCGGCCTTACCAGAAGACTCTGAGAGTATAAAGAAATGCATTATGCACTATTAGGGTTTAGGGTTTAGGCACTACCTTAAGACCCCAGGCACACTAAGAGTGTCGGTTTTGGGGTCAAAAGTCTAAAAATGGTGCCGAGGCTCTTGGATACTCAGGTTTATACATAAAGCATACTTGATAGATTCTTTTTTAAAGCCAAACAGAATTCAAAAACCAGATACGAACCCACACTCAACACCTAAACCTGCAACATATAAACCCTATATAGCCCTGTCCTGAAGCCTTATTGCGATCCCTGCCCCCGCCACATTCCTTATAAAGCCCCTTGTAGAGCCTTTCACGTATTAGTATCTAAAACATTCTACAGTAAAAGCCAGAAAGTTGGAATATGATTATCCTAATCCTTCTATGTTAAATTATAGGGTATCCTACCCTGAAACCATATTCCAACTTTCTGGAGTTCCCTTTATAACGTCAAGCCCCAAGCCCTCAACGACAATTCTGAACCAGGGCTCCCCCAAGACCCGAAAGCCTGCAACCCTAAAGGGAACTCCAAAAAGTTGGAATATGGTTTCAGGGTAGGATCCCCTATAATTTACCTCAAAGGGGTTACGATAATGATATTCCAACTTTCTGGCTTCTGCTGTACACCCTGAACCCTTTTTAGAGCCCATTGTAAAGGGTCCTTTATGAAAGCCCCTTTCCATCCCCCTTATAGCCCTTGTACTGCATCCGCTCCTTATCGAGCCCTTGAACAACCCAGGCCCTTACCAATTTTCCTAAAACCCAGCTTAACCCTGAATAACCTGCCTTTTTCGGGCTCCTTCCTTTTTAAATATTTTCCTTATATAAAAAGTCCTTAAAAAGGTAGGTGATTAAGGATTAAGGTAAAGCTTAAACCCTAAACCCTTAACCCCTTGAACCCCTTATGCGGCGCCTTTTAGGGCTTTGCACCTAAAGGCCCCCTAAAGGCTCTAAAGCCTCCTGTCGTATCCCGAGGAGTTGGGCGTGGGCTTTATCTGGCTCTCCCCTGTGATGCAGAGTCCGATGCTGGACTTCGGCGACCTGGCGTGAGCTTTTGGGCTCAGGGTGTAAGGGTTCCAAACATGACCATAATGGTGTTGGGTCCAGGGGTTAGGGTCTTAGGGGTTTAGGGTTTGTTTTGAGGGTTTCGGTTTAGGGTTTTGGGTTTAAGGTTTCGGTTTAGAGTTTAGGGTTGGGGTTTAGGGTTCGGTGAGCTGGCGAGTAGGCTTTAAACCCAAACTGAGCAGGGTTTAGGGTGTGTGTTTGTTCATTAGTTTTGTTTGAAGTTTATTGTCAATCCCTGGGGATCCAAGGGCTCATCTATGAAGGCTTTTGGGCCCAAAGACCATACTATCTAAGGCTTTTGGGCCATTTTGATTCCTAGGGAATGATTTTTGGTTTGCGGTTTTGTTTATAACTTTTGTTTGTGGGTTATTAGTTTCACGAGTTTTGCTGGAGGTTGTTCTCTTGATTGTGTGTTTGAAGTGTTGTTTGATGATGTTTTGCTTACAAGGTTGCCATGATTTCTGAGGATGTTTGAGTCAGCTAAGGACGATATCTGGCAGGGTTGTTGGACTCCCCAACCGCGGCTTAGGGCGTAAATCAGACGAAACAGTAAAGATTCTGTTCATCAAAACCCTGTTCTATTTGTTAAGCTCCCACAGTATGGCCATCGTTTGAGACACCTGGCTTTCTCCGAAGGCTTCAGACAATCACAGACCTGCAAGACTTTGGGCGCATTTAGTGCTTAGAGACTCTGCATTCTTTTCGGCACGCTATTCCAGGCATTTTGCGGTAGATCGTGTATCTTCGGATGACGCGACTCCTAAACTTAACTACCCCCAACCCGAATTCCCATTTCAGATAGAAGGCCGTTGGATGATTGCAGTTTGGAGAGAGGGGCATCGTCTGCTTAAGGTTCAGCGTTTTGGGGGGACCTGCTTGGACGAACATGGGACTTAGTAACTAATTGGGGTTATTATTGAGGTAACTATACTTATAATTGTTTATAACCCCAATTAAGGTACTTATAACCGTCATTACGAAGTCCGATGATCCTTTAAGTGGGGTTATGGGTTTTCGGGATGAAATGCGCAGGGCGAGGGGCCTCCGGAGTTCAGGGATTCGGAGGGTTTGAAAGGGTTCAGGGTTTAGGGTTTAGGGTTTAGGGTTTAGGGTTTAGGGGTTTAGGGTTTAGGGTTCAGGGGTTTATGATTCTTGGCGTTCTTGTGGTTGGCTCTAAGGACTTTAACTTTGGGGTTTCGAAATGAACCATAATAAGGAGGCTACAAATTTAACTTTTCGGAGGGGTTCAGAAGTCAGCCAAGGGTTTGGTGGTTCAGGTTCATTGTAGGGTTTCGAGGTTAGGACTCGAACTTCGAGGTTAGGTCCTCATCCCACGTTGTAGGGTTTCGAATTTAAGGTTTAGGTTATTAAAGGCTTAGGATAACCCTACGTAAACCCTGAACCCAAAACCCTAAACCGTGATCTCGACGGTTGATGATATAAATCCTGCATTACCCATAAACAGGAATGTACCATAATTCCCATAGTTTCGGGTCCTTAAGGTAATGCAGGATTTTTATCATCAACCGTAGGACTTACTACATCGACGCGACAGGAGTTCTACCAGGACTAGGAGGGCAGGGCTACTCTCATGAGATACTTTAACTGCTCACAAAAGCCCTTAACCCCACCATGCGTTGGCTCATTTTTATGTAGCGTTGTTTAGGGTTCAGGGTTAGGGGTTTAGGGTTTCGGGTTTAGGGTTTAATATAGAGTAGTGTTCAGGGATTGGAAGCCTCCGAACCGTCATCTGCCTGTCGCCGGCTCGCTTCAGCATTTGCTCCGCAGCATGACATGGAAGCCAGTGTTTGGGGTTTAGGGTTTAGGACACGTTGCAATGGCCGTTTTGTAGAACCCGTAAATGACTCTATGAAATGCTTGTAAGACCCTTGTAGGACCCTTCTGGATTCTGGAACCCTGTCCAAGCGATCCATGCATGCGGATCTTGGGTGCACAGCCGAAGGTGTAGCTTAAGGTTTGAGGATGCAAAAAGAAGAGTTTATGGAGTAGGCTTCATATGTGCGAAAGACCCATAAGGTTGGGGTTAGTGGCTTCAAGGATCGTGATGAAGAAGCAGCCAGTGTTCAAGAACCAAAGCCTGTGCGTGCTTCCTTGAATAATTCGGAAGTGAATACCCATGGGCCTATGACTGGGCCGTCTTTCATGCACATGCGGCTGCAGAACACGACAAGGCACCGTGGCCAGGGCTACCGTCAGGTGCTTTGATGAATCGTCGGAATCATATGACACAAAGCGTACAGTGATCGTTTCATCCCTACTTGAAGGTTCATGGGTAATTATACGTAGGGTTCTAAGTAGGGTAGCTATACTTATAGCCCATATTATGGGGACTTAGAATCCCACTTATAACTACCCATGAACCTCCAAGTAGGCCCTAAACCCTATACCCTTATAGAACCCCTATAGACCCCTTTAAAGGAACCCTTAAAGGAACCCTAAACCCCAGACCGTCACGCTGACTATACTACAATGCATCCTCCCAACCCTGGTCCAGGCCTCGATCTCCTGCCTAGGGTTTAGGGTTTAGGGTTTAGGGTTTAGGGCCACATTGTTTTTGAGGCTGTGCTTTTTTCGTCAGCTTCTTTTGGTTTTGAGGGGTTAGGGTTTAGGGTTGGACTTAGTCTTTGCCGCAAAAGGCCTAAGACCCTCGAGCCCTAAGCCAGTTTTAGAGTGTGTGGATTCAGGGTGCAGGTCTTTGCGTACGTCGTAGCATTTCGTAGCTCTGGGTGGTTTCGGGAGATCAGTATCTAGTATAGTCTAAAGTATGATATAGTGGGATTTCTCGTTTATTTCGTGTAGTATTACATGTTGAGGTATGCAGTTCATTGTAGTCATGTTTGCCTTCCCGTCACTGCCAAACCTAAGCTCTGTGAACAGGTTGTTGTAAACCTACAGGCTCGAGAAATATGAGCCACCGGAGGGGATTGATCACCGTCGCATTCCACGAAGCGACCATTGCACCAATCGAAACATGTCCAGGAGCTTCACAAAATACAGTCATCAGATGATTTTTGTGCCGCAGACACACCCAGAGCCAAGTCGACTTGTTTGCCCATGTACTTCACGTACAGCCTCATGTCTGCCGAAAAGTGCAGGCAACCACGTGTTCCTGATGGCGGGGAGGATGTTCCCGATGCAGGCACGGGGACCTGCCTTAAGTGTCGTGAGACTAAGTCATTTCCAATGTGAGTAGAGTGGTAAATACTGTGATTGAGGCTACGCCACTGTTTAACACTGGCTTTGGCCTACTTACCAAGTTCCCGAATCGTATGCTTAGGTCGCTTTCGCTTGTTTTTGGACGGCTCACGATTGTCTGCCTTGCGGATAAGCACAACCTAACTCCACAGCCCCAAACTGCACAACTCTTGAATTATTCCCTTGAGCCTTTGGCCTTAAACCGCCTAAAGCTTGTAAAACCTCAGCCCTGAAGAATAGTTTGGCTGAAGGATGGCATCCTTCATGCAGAAAAATTCACTCCATCCGAGAACCCTGAACCCTAACCCCCCGAAAAGAAAAGGCACCATCGCCGAAGCTTGGCAGTGTCCTCTGTGAAACTCTTGCCTTAAAGCCCTAACCTAGGATGCCCAGTCGTACCCTTATTCCCTTTTCGTAGTCCCAGGTTCCTTATAAAGTTGCCCAATACCAAAAAGAGAGGCCTTTTTATTCTTAGGTTACAGAGTATCCTAGTAACACAAGGAATCCTTGCCTACTTCCTTGCAGGGTCTGGGGATAATAGAGCTGATGCGGCAACTGTAGAGACTGGTTGTTTAGGGTTTAGGGTTTAGGGTTGACCTGAATATGATGTACCGTGATGGGGAAACGTAGCATTTTCTGTATATCCCGGTCACGGTAGTTCAGACTGCGATCCTGCAACCCGAAAAAACCGTGCAGAACCCAAACGACCCAAACTCCATAAACATCATCACACCCTTTTGAAACACCACAGAAATCCGAAACCACGGACATCTATCTGAGAAAGGCTTCCCGAGCGTCGATGTTGAAAGTGCCACTAGCCAGGCCGGGCGCTGTTGCATGGCAAAGATCCCACTGAACCCTAAACCTTACTTGGAGGATCATGGGACTTGGTAAGTATGGTTATGAAGACCTTATTCGGGGTTTCAAGTAGTTTTCAGTGTAGTTACCCGAATACTAACCCTAGTTGTTAAGCCCCATGATCCTATTAAGTAACCCTAAAGCCCCCTTATACAACGCTAAGACATCCCTTTCAAGGAGTGCTTTAGGCAACCCTTTAAGGAAGCCTAGTTACTAAGTCCAATGATCCTTGAAGTAAAGTTTATCTCTGGGGCTCCTTTCAAATTTTAAAGGGGTGTATAATGCAAGGTTCCCTGTAAGGGCCATTACAAGGCACGATGTTCTTTGAGTATATAGATTGGTAAAAGTGTCACTGCAAGGAATTAGTAGTATTAGGGTTCCTTCGTATGCCAAGAGGCAAACCTATCCAGCTCGCAGGTCGGGGGGAACGATGGGTTCCTTGTGTAAGGACGGGATACCTCAAAAGTATTCAGAACATGTGGCTTGCGCGCCGTGGTGTGATCCAGGTTCTGCGAGTTAAGAGGCTGATGATTTAGCTACTGATTCCTGAGGAGGGCTAATATGCTTGTAGATTTGTGGTGTGGTATGGCATGCCCCAAAACACCTGTACTGATGATTCAGGGCTCTATGTTAGGTTTGTGGCAGTCGAGGTTACATTCGAGAGTTGCTGCTACGGCCCTGTGGGCTGAGGCTTGGCCCCAAGCATACCAAGTTCATGAACTCTCCCAGCGTCGTTTCTAGCATCAATGGGTGTTGAATCGACCACATCAGTCTTCGTCGCCGTCCTGATCAGCAGTAGTTCTTCTTCCAAGCTGCCACAAGCAATGTACTGGTCATAACCGCCGTAGGCAGAGTTGCGACAACCGGGGCGGCACAGCAAGTCACTACTCACAAAATCCTCACCCCGACAGTTTAGAAGTTGTACAGTAAACCCCGTAAAGTTGGAAACCGGATGAAGGCCAAATATTGCTGGGTTTCCCTATACATGACCCTTAACGATTGAGGCTATGGGGTTTCCAACTTCTGGGCTTCTACTGCAGTGCTTCAAAGCCAGAGTAGATCTTTGGTCCTCCCCGTGGGTAGTTCTCGAAATTAGGGTCCACTTGTAGGTCCCCGATATGGTACGGCACTACCCTAAACCCCATATATATATATATATATATATATAGATATGTATCTCACTATGCTCTAAACCCTCAACCCTAACAGAACTACCCAGGTGCAAGCCACTTCCCGGCTCAAGAAGCTTTTGCTGTTCCGGACCCTCAAACGATGGAAACCCCTTAGACTAAACTCTAAGCCCGTAGTGCCCCGTCGGCGGTCATTCATGATCTTGTTTGGAGTTGAGTACCTCAAACCGACCCCCGATCCCAGAGCGATGGCCATGAGGGTTTAAGCCGCTCGAAACTCAGCCCTTTCAAGCCCAAAGCTAAAACCCTAAACCCTAAACCCTAAACCCTAAACCCTAAAAGTTGAGGTGTGGGGTGTCGGGTTTCGGTTTTGCGGTTTACTCGGAGAATCTTGAGGAGGCTTTATATCACCAACGCCTAAAAAGGTACTGTAATATACATTACCCGAAGACTCCAAGTATACAAAGAGTATTCCATGTTGGGGGCTGAAGTCTACAAGTAGTGCCTACTTTAAGCTATTTGGAGTCTTAGGGTTACTACGCCTGGTCAGCTTGCTTGTTTGATCGTCAGCTTTGCACCTATTTGCGCCATGTCTCGACGATCCGTGAGTAAAGAGACCGTGTCTGATACAGAAATCGAGTCCGATGTTGCAGACACAGGTGAGATGTGCGAGATGCAAAACTTGCTTGATACCACGGAGCATTCCATCAGCGACGGCTTGTGGCCAATTTACGACCAATGCATCATTATTGCACTTGCACAGTTCGCCTGTGCCCCTTTGATTTTCGTTGTTTCTTGCAGAGGCAACGACCACGCTGCGGGACTGATCCTCGTTCTAATGCTTGCCTGCTCTACTGGCCTTCAATATTGGCTGGCAGGCAAGCTGGTTTTCTGGCTAAAGCGACAACCAAGGCGCAAGTGGCAGCACTCTATCGACGCTCTGTCTCACTTGAACGGTCGCTGCGGGATGCATTGCGTTACTTCGAGTGGACTGGCATGCATCTTCGGCATGTTGGAAGCAGTGGATCCAGCTCTCGACGCTTGGGCAGCTGCGAATGCGTATAGCCTTTACACAGGACCGGTTAGACAAAAGTTCACGGCCTCCTGGGAGGATGCGCCTCCAGCTGGCTGGCTCGTTGCTCGACTGGGTTTGCCCGGTATTCTCTTCTCGATACTCGTGGGCTCGATGCTCGCCGTTCTCCTGGTTGGCTCTTAGGACTTTCACTGTTTGGGTTTCAATATGAACTATAGTAAGTAGTTGACTTTTAGGAGGCGTTCAGAAGACAGCCGAGGATGCTATGCCAGCTGATTGCACTTTGTTGGCTCGTCCAGCGACACACAGGACGATTCGACAGATTCGAAGAAAAGGACGATGAGGATGCAGCTTTTGCAATGTGGTACAATTGGAAGCACACTACAGACATTGGTGGCTTGCTTATACTACATGACGTCTTTGACAAGCTGCTCCATGCAGAATTAGAACATGACGTGGAATCCAAGTTATATCCCGTCGTGGACAGGTTCCATAGTTTTTTGCCCAAGGTTGTCGCAGAAGCGCTACCGAGCTTTTGGTTTCAGATTACCATCTTCGCATTGACATATGACTCGTGTCCTTTCAACAAGTATGTGGTCAACATTGCGTCCATCACCAGCAGCATTGTGTGCGTCTCGAACCTCCTGCGTCTGCAGATGACGACCTTATGTGAGAAGTGGCACTACACCCCGAAGAGACCCAGCGCAAGTGCTGGTGGGTTATTGTATTGGCTGAATCTCCCGCTTGCACTTCTTGCGCTGTGCTGTTTCATTGCTTGCCTGGCACGCTTCGCAGGTGTGTGGATTTGTCCCAGCCATATACTGGTGCTTTCTCATGGATGCTTCTGAAGCCGCTACTGTAGCCCTCTTCCTGGCGTTATCCAGCTTGCGGCGCACGGCCGCACGGGGTGTGCAGACTCTGCGAGGAACCTGGGGTGATGTGATGAATGACAGAGGCATGCAGAGCAGCCAGTCAGTATGCATGTCATATCTGCAGGCAGCGAACATATGCAGTAGGTAGGTCTATGTATTTATGCACGTATATGTTTGTGCATAGGAATATGTACATGTATATGTCTGTATATGTATTTCTGCATATGTACATAGTATTGTATGTGCCAAGTATAGGTGTGTATATATGTATGTATCGAACTGCAAATGCTTTTTTTATGTGCATACAAATATATACATACACATGTGTAGGTGTTTTTCCTACCTAAGTACATACATATGTGTGTGCATGCATATCATGCATGTATACATGCATACATAAATAAATGCATACTCTCGCAAGGCTCGTAAGTACATTCAGTGGACGCATATGTATACAGATCCTTCACTTGTGTCGTTTGGTTCTGGCTTGGGTTTGCATTTCGAGTCTCCCTGTCTCTGTCTCTCTCTCTCTCTCTCTCTCTCTCTCTGTTCTTTCTCTCTCTTTTCCTTCTCTCTCTCTCTCTCTCCCCCTCTCCCTCTCCCTCTCCCTCTCTCTCCCTCCCTGCCTCGCTCTCTCGTAGGGGTCGTGGTGATAAAGGTTTAACGTGTATGGCTATGCATGGGCATCTGTGACCATGTGTATAGGTGTACAGTTATACACGCATCTGGGCATGTATGCGTAAGCAGCTACAATTGATGCACTGGCACGTGCGCACCTTCGAAATCGTAGGGGTGTTGTTTTCGTGGGTTGTTACACATCGTCTTTGAAACATTGATAAATTCCTGTGCCGGATGCAGGGATGCAGTGTGAGGGGTAATGTGCACTGCCACAAATGCTGGACCAACCCTCCGTGTTGCTAAAGCTTACTTGGAGGGGCAGGGGACTTGGTAAGTAGGTTTTAAGTAGGGTTATAATTGGGGCAACTCCATTTAGGGCACTTATAACTCTACTTACAACCTACTTATTAAGTCCCCTGCCCCTCCAAGTACACAGTTTACTTAGAAAGTCATTGCCTTGATCCCTGTTCCTCCTCGCCAAGTCAGAGGCCACCACGCCGCTGGCGCCGGTGATCTCAGCGAACGACCGCCCAGAGGAGGGGCCAAGCAGTTTAGTGCTTTGAGGATGTAACTTAGTCGATCGTGACTCACTACCAAGATTAAGGTTTCCTGATATTAAAGTTGTCCAGCCACGTGCCCCCCCAATCCCTATTCAAGTTAACTGTGCCGAGATATTGGGCCTTACAGTGGGCTATCTCCAAAATGCCGCCAGGGCTTCAGTAATCGGGGATGCGGCGCAATTCGAACTTTTCTGTGGAAACGGTTTAGGGTTTAGGGTATAGATTGTGTTTTAACCTACGCCCTCAATGCAAACCTTACGCCTCACAAATCATGAACCCTGCATGCAAACTGCCTTGAACTCTAACGTCTAAGGACCTTATTTCAGAAGCTGTCGAGTCCCGAAAAGAGCCCTCGCTAATGAGCTCTAAACCTAAAGCAATAAATCCTAAACCCTCTAAACACACCAAGGGTTTACTCTTTAAACACCCCGAGCCCAAACCCCCTCGAGAACCTCGGCTCCTTGAACCCCTCAAACACACTAAGAAAGCCATGCAATGTAATGCTTATGTTATAGAAGCTCTGTTTTTGTGGAGAAAAACTCCTATTTCCTGAAGAATATATGTCTATTCTTATAAGGACTGAGATTAATGTTCCGGAGATTCCACACCCTCAGCCCCTTCAGCACTGCCAACCATAAACTCTTCAACCGCCCCAACCCCTAAGCTAACAAAGCCCCAAAGCTCAAAGTCTTCAACAGACCCAAGCCCCCCTATATAACGACCCCCACCCTAACCCCTCAACGCACCCTCAGAGCTATCCTAACCCGAACCCCGTGTCCACAACCCTAAACCTGAATTGCGGGGTATTGGGCTCTTTGGGGGAAGGATGCAGTTTCGACAGGTTCGAGCCATTAGGGAAATAACATACTTACTGGTATTAAGGATTTAGGATTGAAGGTTTCCTAAACCCTAAACCCTAAACCCTAAACCCTAAATTGAAGGTTTAGAGTTTAAGGGCTCAGTGTGAAAATTTTGGGGAGGCCCTTGACTTATGGTTATCCCTACACAGAATCAGCGGAAAGCCTTCGACACTTGTTTGAAGTCTTGGGGGTTTCGGGGTTTAGTGTTTAACTTACCTTTAGTTAGTAGGGAATGGAGGAATGTGGTACAACTATAATTACAATTACTACCATTCTTCCATTCCCTACTAACCAAAGGTAAGTTAAATGTTTAGATGTCTCTGGCTTTTGGATTCAGGGATTAGGGGACATTTGTTGCAATTTCCTTCTCCAGGGGCAGTTGCTTGTCAAGCAGGAGTTCAGTGTAACTAGAGACTCTTTACGAGGTTCCGGGTTAAGCAAGCTCTGGTGTTGTTGAAAGTTAGAGTTTAGGGCTTGCCTGCAAATTCGTGAGGTACTATAAGGGCTACTATGAGAGTTCTATGTTAGGGTCCTGAAGAATTACCAATACTACTGTTGATGATATAAATCCTGCATTACCCATAATAAGGAATATACCATAATTCCCATAGTTTAGGGTCCTTAAGGTAATGCAGGATTTATATCATCAACCGTATTGCGAGGGTCCCTAACTCTAAAGCCCGAACTTCCCGGAAATCCAGGGCATTTCCGAGCCTTTCAATCGTCTTCTTGAGCAGCTGGCGCGGCAGCCGCCTGCACGCACGGATCGATCTCTGGATTGAGGTTTGAGGGGCTCGGGGTTCTGGGGTTATAAGATTCGGATCTGGGGTTTAGGATTTTGGGTCTAGGGTTTCGGGTTTAGGATTTCGGGTTTAGGATTTGGGGTTTAGGATTTTGGGTTTAGGATTTTGGGTTTAGGATTTTGGGTTTAGGATTTTGGGTTTAGGATTTTGGGTTTAGGATTTTGGGTCTAGGGTTTAGGGTTTAGGGTTAGGAATGGTGGCCCTTTCGTGCAGTGCTCTGTTGGCTTGAAAGCTTTCTTAGCTCACTGTCTTGACTTTTGGCCTGAACCCTGATCCCATAAACCCTTGAACTCTTAATCCCTTCAAACCCGCGAAGCCCTGAAGCCCCTAAACGCTTTGAGCACTTAAACCCTTAAATCCTGAGCCCATAAGCCCATACACCATTTAAGCCCTAAACCCTAAACCCTCAAACCCTAAACCCTAAACCCTAAACCCCGAAGCCCTAAACCCTAAAACCCTAAACCCTAAAACCCTAAACCCTAAACCCTAAACCCTCAAACCCTAAAACCCTAAACCCCGAAGCCCTGAGCCGTTTGGGAGCGAACCTCCGAGGCCCGAACCTTCAGAAAGCCTTGCAGTTTAGGGTTTTAGGGTTTTAGGGTTTAGGGTTTAGGGTTTAGGGTTTAGGGCTTAGGGTTTCGGGTTTAGGGTTTTAGGGTTTTAGGGTTTTAGGGTTTTAGGGTTTTAGGGTTTAGGGTTTAGGGCTTAGGGTTTAGGGTTTTAGGGTTTTAGGGTTTTAGGGTTTTAGGGTTTTAGGGTTTTAGGGTTTTAGGGTTTTAGGGTTTAGGGTTTTAGGGTTTTAGGGTTTAGGGTTTAGGGTATATCGGAGCCCAGAATTAGGTTTAAACCTGTTACTACATGGGTGGTTGTCAAAATGAAGGTCCCTTTTTGGTTACCCTAAATATTAGGTGCCGTATTATAATAGGGACCCAAAAAGGGACCCTAATTTTGACAACCGCCAACAAATTGTTGCGGAAGGTTTATGGTCTGAGGTTTTAGGGTTTACGGCTTGATGTATTGTTAGAGAAGGTTCGGGAATTAGTGTTTGGTGTTTTTTGGGTTTAAGGTTTATGGTGTTGTTATATAGGGTCGAGGGTTTATTGTTTGGGGTTTAGGCTTTAGGGTTCATGGTGTTGCCACATAGGGTTTCAGGGTTTAGGGCTGCTGGTATTGTCATACAGGGTTGGCCTGGGGTCTTTGGGTATAGGGTGCATGGTTTAGGAAGTGGGGGGTTGCAATATGCCTGTACTCGTCCTTAGTGTTCCTTATGCGGTCAATCAGTGAATCGATCAACCATCAATCAGCCAAGCAATCAATGAACCAATCCATCCATCACCCAGAGGCTCCATATATAGTACCATTATGGAATTAGGTCCCAACAGACCATCCATATCATGGCTTTTGGGACCTAATTCCGATGGTACTATATATGGAGCCTCTAGGTCAATCTTTCAATCAAGCAATCGATCATGTTGGGTCTAACGTAAACCTCCGTCCTACACCCTTAACCTAACCCCTAAACTCGACGCCAAAACCCCTCAAACTCTAAAGCCCAGACCCCTAAAGCCCTAGACCCCTCAAGCCCTAAACCCTAAACCCCCAAACCCCTAAACCCCGAAACGTAAACCCTATTAAAGATCCCTGTAAGGAACCCGTATAGATCCCGCTAAAGGAACCCTATGGAACCCTTCAAGGAGCCCTTATGGATCCCTATACAGCAACCTTATGGAACCCTCCCCTAATCGAACCCTCTTAAAGGCCCTAAACCCTAAACCCTCAACCTAAACCCGAAACCCTAAACTCATAACCCTAAACCCTCAACCTAAACCCTAAACCCTAAACCCTAAACTCATAACCCTAAACCCTTTGGAGGCCCAACCCCCTAAACCCTTTAGGGAGCCCGTATGGATCCCTTTAAAGGAACCCCTAAACCCGGAACCCTGGACGAGGCACCTGGTCGAGTTGGCCGGCGCCGATCCTCAGAGACTCGACCACGCTTGGGGCAGCTCGGCACATAAGGGATCCTTACAGGCTCCTTTAAGGAATCCTTAAGGGTTCCTTTAAGGAATCCTTAAGGGTTCCTTTAAGGGATCCTTAAGGGCTCCTTCAAGGGGTCCTTAAGGGTTCCTTAAAGGGATCCTTAAGGGTTGCTTTCAGGGATCCTTAAGGGTTCCTGTAAGGGATCCTTAAGGGTTCCCTTAAGGGATTTGTAGGGTGTAGGGTTCAGGTGTCAGACTGTACGGTTTAGGATTTAGGGTTTAGGGTGTAGTTTTTAGCATTTTCGGGTCTAGGGTTTACGATTTACTGTACTTGGAGGGGCAGGGGACTTAGTAAGTAGGGCTATAAGTAGGGTTATAATTGGGGTACCAAGGAAGTCCCAAAGGTCCAACACCCGACCCCATCCATTGCTGCTGGAGATGACAAGTCGAAGATTGATGATAACGCGGCTGATAAAGCACAAGAGCATCATGAAGGAGGAAACGAAGGAATGGAAGATGACGAAGAAGCAATACAGGAAGCTTGTGTATTACTGGTTGCAGTTGGCCAAAGACAAGATGATGCTGAGAAAGAAGAATTCAGAAGGTTGCTTGGGTTCCTGAATTTTGGCACCTACAGTGAATTTCTCCAAGGAGTGGGAGACGAATTCATCCTGGCTGCAAAAAACCAGGCAATTCAGAGAGAAGGGGAAGCCAGATTTCTGACATGGCAGGGGTTTATCTCCACTGGAGAAACAACTGAAGAGGATGAGGATGTCCCTTCAACTCCATTTAGGGTACTTTTAACTCTACTTGTAACCTACTTACTAAGTCCCCTGCCCCTCCAAGTAGACCCTAAACCCTAAACCCCATGGATCCCTTTAAGGAACCCTATAGATCCCTTTAAAGAGCCCTTTAAGAGCCCTTACTAAGTCCCCGGCCGCCCCTCCAAGTAGGGTCTGTGGGACTCCGGGTTCAGAATTTTGGCTTCAGGGTGTGGGACTCAGGGTTTACGGTATAAGGGGAACCCTTAAAGGGATCTATAAGGGTTCCTTAAAGGGATCTATAAGGGCTCTATAAAGGGTTTAGGGTTTCCGAAAATTAGGGGCTAGGGTGCCCAGTAGTACCCTTATTCCCTTTTTGTAGTCCTAGGTTCCTTATAAAATTACCTAATACCAAAAAGAGAGGCCTTTTTACTCTTAGGTTACTGGGTATCCTAGTTTTTGTCTAGACTAAGATTCAGGATTTTGGGGTATGGGGTTTAGATTAAGATTCAGGATTTTGGTGCTTTGGGGTTTAGATTAAGATTCAGGATTTTGGGGTTTGGGGTTTAGGTTAAGATTCAGGATTTTGGGGCTTTGGGGTTTAGGTTAAGATTCAGGATTTTGGGGCTTTGGGGCTTCTGTTTTAGAGCTTCGAGTTTCGGGTTTCCGGCTTAGGGCAGCAGCTACCGGCACGACAGGGCTCCCTGTTTCAAAGGGGAAAAGGAGGGACCCTTAATGGGGACCTTTACCCTATAATGGGCTATATAATGGGTATATAATAGCTATATGAAGGGTATATACCTAGGGGTCCTTAATTAAGGGTCCCTCCTTTCCCCCTTGGAAATGTTATATCGGGTTCTAGTAAGGGGTTAGAGTTAAGGGATAATTAAGGTTTGTAGGGTTTAAGTTAAGTGGGTTCTAGGGGTCCTTATTAAGGGTCCCTCCTTTTACCCTTGGACTGTTGGAACAGCGGCTTTGCATTCCAATCCTTCTGTGGGCGATCTGGCCTCGCTAGAGCTCTGGGATTCAGGGTTTTTGGGGCTTGAGGGTTAGGGTTTAGGGTTTAGGGTTCAGGGTTGAGGGTTTAGGGTTTAGAGTTTTAGGGTTCAGGGTTTAGGGTTTAGGGTTTTTGGGGCTTGAGGTTTAGAGTTTTAGGGTTTAGATCCTAAGCCCTAAGCCACAGAGGGTTTTTGGGGCTTGAGGTTTAGAGTTTAAGGGTTTAGATCCTAAGCCCTAAGCCACAGAGGAGGCAAGTCCCAGGCTTCGTGTGTCGGCCAACGGCTTTGGAGCCACGCTAGCTGCCGTGGCATGTCACGAGCAGTTTAGGATCTACTTGGAGGATCATGGGACTTAGTAAGTTATAAGTACCTTAACTGGGGTTATATTATTATATCCACAATGGAACGTACCGCTAGCACAAATTAATTCACGAGGTGGCGCAGAAATCTATGGGAAAAGCATCCATAGTGTGCACCACTCACCTGAAGAGCGTGAGGGATTTAACCGGCAGCCTGAGGCAGATGCTTCGCACCTGCAGGCTCAAAAGCCGTCCCAACACACCACAAAACTCTGGATGAGACCCGTCCATTGAAAAGAGGGATCATAGATCGTCCGCTCCGTGATTTACCACGAAAGCAGCCGAACCCGCGGACATGGTCACGGAATGTGCACACATGCACATGCAAGTGCGAAGCGAAACAAGGAGCCTCAGCTTGAGCATATTCCTCAAGGGGGGAGGGAGAGGCAAACTGCAAGCTGTACACCCCGCACCGCTGACGCTCAAGCACAGCTGTGCCCATCACTACCATGTGCAGTGACTGCGTATACACATGGAGCACAAGCTCAAAACCAGATCGGAAGAACGCTTGACATCCGGTTACCTTGGGACTGGTAGCCATCTCCTCGCGTCGTGCACGTTAACTTGCCGACGGCACTGTCGTCCACAGCCTCATCGACAGATAGCCAATGAAGAGCTGTATTCGGAAGGCTAGCATAGTACTGAGCGCGATCCCGCTCCAACTTGGGATACTGCCGGTAATCGTGCGGGTATTCTGTAGTAGGCACTGCACTGCGGGGGCCATTGTTGCCCTCATCGAGCTCACAAGCCTCGTCCATGTGCGAAGATTCCGCGAAAGCTGCCCAATGTTTCTTGGAAACTATGGGCATGGAAGTTTCATCAATACTTATTCCACGAGTCCAGCAAGCATTGCCCCGGACCGACAAGCTGATGCACGTCATCTGCCTCTGACGAACTGCCCTGCATGCGTGGTAGGCATGACTAGCGAAGAGCTGCCGAAGGCTGCTGATGTACAAGAGTGCCCGGCAGCAAATGGTGGTGGCTCTGCGCAACCCCCCACCGCAAGACTTACAGTAGTTGCCAGCTTTCGGTTTTACGATCCGGATGCCCTCTCCAAACGAGCCTTTGTTCTGCTCGGTGACCCCCATTCCCCGTGGGGCCATGGCATGGGGGCCTGGGGCCTACAGCAATCAGGCGCTGTTGCCTGTGTTCTGAGCCCTAAACTGGGGTTATAAGTAATTATAAGTATAGGTACCTTAATACTAACCCTAGTTAGTAAGTCCCATGATCTTCCAAGTAGGGTTCGGGTTTAGGTTCCCGGGGCGCGAGGCAGTCGCACTCCACACAGCAACGTCAGTCGACGCTGCTGTGTTCGCGGGAGGCGTTTTTGAAAGCAGCGTTTGGGGCCTGTGGCGCGATGTGAGACCCACGGACCAACGCATCAGGCTTGGGGGATAGTACATTAATTGGGGTTTGTAGGTAATTATAAGTATAGCAACCCTAATTATAGCCCTACCTACTATAAGTATTTTAATTCAGGTCATAAGTATTTGTACTAACTGAGTAACCTGAACAATAGCCCTACTTACTAAGTCCCACGATACTCTAAGTAAGCTTAAAGCCACTTTTATGGAGCCCTGACGGATCCTAAAACACTAGTAATAATAGCCCTACATACTAAGTCCCATGATCCTTTAAGGGTGGTTGAAGGAGCCTCGTCTAGTTGGACCGCCGTCGCTTGCGAAGCAGAAGTGGTGGCCCTCCTCAGTCCCCAAGGAGTGGCTGAAGAATCTGCAAGAGCATGAGAAGGCTATCGAGGCTGAAGCCTTGCGCATCAAAATAGCCCCAAAAGCCTTTTACAGCATGGTCTTTGGGCCCAAAAACCTTGAGATATATGAATCCTTATATTCCTAGGGAAGGAGGCCAAAAGCCTATTGCTTTAGGGGTTAGAGCCTTTGGTTAAGGGGTCATATCTTACTATTTTTGTAGGATTTGGGGATAGGCTTCGATATCTTGCGGTTTAGTCTTTTCGGTTCTAGGTTTTGGAGCCAGGGTTGAGGTGTTGGGGCTTAGGGTCATTAAGTAGAGCCACCCCATCTAGGGTGCTTGCAACTCCGAACCTCGTCTGTGACCAGTAACTCAGTCCCACAATCCTTCAAGTTTGTTTCAGGGGGCAGGGTCTAGGATTTGCAGCACCTGTTCAAGCTCATACGGGGGACGGGTAAATCGTAAACCCTAAATCCCCGACTGTTCAGCCTTTCTTGTTTAGGACTTGGACTTGAGGTTTTAGCGCATAGTGCTTCAGGGCAGGAGCTGCCGCCCGAGTCCGGACTGCATGCTGAGGTGCCAGCGTGTGGCCATCGGCGAGCAGGCTGGGCTAGTACCCTCAGATAGGGGTATCTTTGTCATGGTAACATTTTACATTTTAAGGGGTACTTCAACCCAACAAGGAATAGAAGGTTAGATTGTAATACTATCCCAACCATAAACTGGGTATTTGGTCCCTAATGCCTACCCGGTTGAGGGTTTAATGGCCGTTGAAGAATGAAGTCGGGCTCTTGGCCGGCTCGCTGCTTCGTTTGTCCTTTGGGGTTCAGGGTTCTGGGGTTTCGGGTTTAGGGCTTAGGGTTCTGGGGTTTAGGGTTTAGGATTCTGGGGTTTAGGGTTTCATTAGTCTTTAGGGTTTAGTGTTTAGGGTTTAGGTTTATTTAGGTTTCTTTGGTATTTGGGGCATGTAGTTCGGTGGCCAATGCAGTTTTAGGAAGAGTCTGTGCTTTCATTCTTACATGGACCTTAGCGACTAGAGTCTAGAATCGTACGTCTTAGCGTTCCTTAAGCATAGCACGCGAGAACAACCAGAATACCTCTACAGCCGAGACCCAAAACCAGAAAAGCCTGAACCCGGAACCAGCGGAGACCCAAAGCCCAAAGCCTAATTTAAAAGATCTGAACCCCGCAAGGCCCCCCCCACAGCCTGTTGAAAATATATTCATTACACTAGGGCCCTGCGAGTTTAGGCTCCAAAGTCTGGGTTCTGGAGAAACATACTTGCATACATTGTTCCCTAGACCCTAAACCTTAAACCCTAAACCCTAAACCCCTAAGCCCCTTAACCCCTTAACCCTAAACCCTAAACCCCTAAACCCCTAAACCCTAAACCCCTAAACCCCTTAACCCTAAATCCTAAACCCCTAAGCCCCTAAACCCTAAACCCCTAAACCCCTAAATCCTAAACCCCTAAACCCTAAGCCCCTAAATCCTAAACCCCCTAAAACCCTATAGATCCCTTAAAGGAACCCTGAAGGATCCCTTATAGATCCCTTTAAAGGAACCCTACTAATCCTAAACCCCTGAACTCCTAAATCCTAAACCCCTAAACCCTAAGCCCCTAAATCCGAAACCCCCTAAAACCCTATAGATCCTTTAAAGGAACCCTTAAGGATCCCTTATAGATCCCTTTAAAGGAACCCTACTAATCCTAAACCCCTAAACCCCTAAATCCTAAACCCCTAAACCCTAAGCCCCTAAATCCTAAACCCCCTAAACCCTATAGATCCCTTAAAGGAACCCTTAAGGATCCCTTATAGATCCCTTTAAAGGAACCCTACTAATCCTAACCCCTAAACCCTAAACCCTAAGCCGGTACCTGTTGCCCCTCGGCCCTCAAGCCCGACAACTTGTCTTGCCGTGCCTTCTGTTCTTATATACGCCAAGGAAGGGTTTAGGGTTTAGGATTTGGGGTTTAGCGTTTAGGGTTTAGGGTTTAGGGGTTTAGGGTTTAGGGTTTAGGGGTTTAGGGTTTAGGGTTTAGGGGTTTAGGGTTTAGGGTTTAGGGTTTAGGGGTTTAGGGTTTAGGGGTTTAGGGTTTAGGGGTTAGGGTTTAGGATTTAGGGGTTTAGGGTTTAAGGTTTAGGGTTTAGGGTTTAGAAGACCAATGAACGAAGTTTCGAGACTTTTCCGTAAAATACTCGCAGATGCGCACTCACCATGATTACAATTGTCATTTCTGTCTATGCCGTTCCTGTCAGAATACCGGAGCCCCAAGACCCGAGACCCTAAAACCTGAAACCCTCAACCCTAAACCCTAAACCCCCCACCCCCCTAAACCCTGAACCCTAGGACCCTGAAGCCCTCAACCACCGCAATGGGAGGCCCCAGGTGAGCCCACTGCCGGCTGGGAAGTCGAAGAATCCCATTGCACCAGGAACAGGCCAGAGATGCATCCGAAGCCTAAGTCGTCGACAGCATTATGGGGACCCTTGGCGGGGTAGGGGAGAGGGGGTAGAGGAATATACTAATAAGTCTTCATTGTGGCCATTAAGGCCCCCTACCCCCGTCACCCCCTATCCCTATGACAGTATGGTGTAGGGTTTAGGATGCGGGGTTGACGTTTATGTCGTGTTACAGCCTCGACCACAATCCTTAGACCCCCCAACTACCCTCTCACATACCCTAAATACCCACTATCAAGGACCATAAGGGCTCCATTAAAGGCCATTGGGGGTCCGTGGTGAGGGCAAAGCCTCTGCCCAAAGGTGTTTAATAAAGGCTTGTGGGCACAACCCGAGACCCTAAACCCTAAACCCCTAAGCCCTAAGCCCAAAGCCGTGTTTGATAAAGGCTTGTGGAGGCCTGTAGTGTAACGGAGTAAGGTCTCTGGCTTGGTTCCGTGAAACTCATCGACCCTCATCCCTAAACCGTAATTTTGGGGCCTAAATTAATCGCAATGATCCTCCAAGTACAGACTCGAAGGGTCCAAACTACCCTATAGCAGAAAGGGAAGTATCCCCCATGACAGTACCTAGGACCCTTTGGGAAATAGTAGCCGCACCTTGTGCATTGAAATCACGGGCACTCTTCCCTAGGCTTCCTCAATATCAGTGCGGTATGGAATATAAGTAAGGTTTGAAGTAGTTTAGGTCTTAGGCTTCAGGGTTTACAGTTTACGGTATATACAAATCTACTGGAAAAAATCACAAGAGCCCATTCAATCAGTCAGGCCCTTAGACTCCAGAAGCCATTGAAAGGAAGTCTCAGATGAGGCCCTTAAAGGTACCCTTCAAAGGTTTAGGGTTTAGGGTTTAGGTTCGGTCCCCAGTCATGAAACCCATGCTTGGAGGGTCACAGGACTTTTTAAATACAGTCTTCAGCGCCTTAGTTCGGTTTACAAGTTATAAGTAGTAATACAAAGTATAGACCCCGCAGCGATAGCCCTAGTTGCTAAGTCCCATGGTCCTCTAATTAAAGTAGAACATTACCTCAAGCCATCAACTAGAGAATCTTGAATCTCATGAAGCCCTAACGGCCTGTCAAACCCTAAGCAAACCCTACAGTAGAAGCCCAAAAGTTGGAAACCCAATAGCCTCAATCCTTGAGGGTCATGTATGGGGAATCCCAACACTATTTGTCCTTAATCCGGTTTCCAAATTTCTGGGCTTTACTATATAAACCCTAACCCCTAAACCCTGAACCCTAGACCCTAAACCCTAGAACAATAACCCCTGAACCCTGAACCTAGAACCCTAGACCCTAAACCCTAGAACCCTAAACCCTAAACCTAGAGCTCTAAAGCCAGGTACCAGCTCGATGACCAGGACCTTGCGAATCCTTGTTTGGTATGGTCAGAACCGCCCCATTTCTCTCGAGATTAGGGTTATTAGGGTTAGGGCTATTCGTTTTGAAGATGTTATACTACAGTTATAATAAGGAACCCTCAAAAGAGTGTAGGTAATGATTTAGGCCCCTATAGTGGGGCTATTCGTGTTTTTTTGGGTTTCGGTTTACGGAGTTTAAGGCTTGGGTGTTTCGGGTGGTGCATGCTTCGCGTCTTCGGTTCAGAGATTGCGGCATACGTGGATGAGACGGTACAGGGGACCTTCGTTTTCAAGGATTTAGGGTTGAGGGTTGAGGGCTTTTTGCCGGGGCTGTGTAGTATTTATATAAGCACAGTTACCCTAATAATATTCCTAGTTACTTACTCCCATGATCCTTTAAGTAGTCGTCGTCATGCTGCTGCTGCTGCTGCTGCTGCTGCTGCTGCTGCTGCTGCTGCTGCTGCTGCTGCTGCTCCCTCTCTGCCAAGTCTTCTTCATCTTCTGCTCCACATTCACACTATTACCCTGCAAGTGCGCCAGCAAAGGGAGGATACCTAGAAGATGTCATGGTGTGATAAGCCCACAACTCGTCAAACCGCTGTACCGCTTAGGGAAAGTTTCAGGAAAGCTCTGGCAGCGGGTGGGTTTAGTGCTTGTACTACTGTTGGTGGACAAAATCCTGCATGACCCTAAGGACTCTAAACTATGGGAACGATGGTATATTCCTTATTATGGGGATTTTGTCCATCAGCAGTATGGAGACTACCAACAGCTCGGTTTATGGATTTAGTGCTAGGGTTTACTGGTCTTGAAAGCTGTAGCCCTAATGCCCTAAGCGTTCTTGGCAGTGAAAGCGGACGCAACTGATAGAAGCAAGGATGTGCACTAGTAAGCTGATACCCAAAGGCTCCACGTCATGTGCCCACCAAGTATTGGGGGTTGTTGCACATATTGACAGGCTTGTAAGAGGCGGTTGAGTGGTTTAGGTCTTCTAGGGTTTACCTGGGGATCCGAAAACTTACTGTTTTAGGAGTTAAGGGGTCATAACCTACTATTTTGTAGGGTGTTCGGATACAGGTAGGGTTTACGCAAGACATGCAGTGTCGGTGAGGATCCAGAGCATGCGGCCGATAGCGGCAGAAGAAGTCCTGGAAGCCTGGGAGAGGCTCGTACCATATGGGTAATTGTCAAAATTATGGTCCCGTTTTGGGTACCCTAAGTATTAGGGGCCGTATTATAGGAAGGACCCAAAAAGGGACCCTAATTTTACAACCACCCACATAGTAGAAGCCAGAAAGTGGGAACATGGCTTTAGGAGGATTGGTGCCAGAATCCCTTATGCTTTCCCTTGAGGCCATGGGGATAATGATGTTCCAACTTTCTGGCTTCTACTCTAAACACCAAACCCCAAACGGTCCAAAGTACCCATGTAGTATGTTGGGAATTACAATTATGATTTGGGGAAGTACCCCACCATGACAGTACCTAGGACGCTTTTGGGAAGTCAAAGCAACCCTAAACCCTAAAGACCAAGTTTAGGGTTTAGGGGTTGCGGGCCTTTAGCCCTACCCTAAGGCTCCTAATACGCTAAGGGGCTTTGTGGGCGAGGGTTTGGGCTTTGGGGGCTAAGGTTTGGGATCTCACTACGAGGGTTCAGGAGCATTAGGGTAAACCCTGAAGCCTAACCCGCACGTTACCGGTACAGGTGCAGGGGCTGTTGCTGTGGGGGAGGGCAGGGGTCAAAGAGTCCGGTTTCTTCTAGTTTAGGGTTTAGGGTTCAGGGTTTAGGGCCGTTTAGGGTTTAGGATTGGGGGTCTAGGGTTTGGTTTAGGGTTTGCTGAGGAGTATCGCATTGGCGAGAATGTTCGGCGACTGCGTCTTTTCGAATGCGTCGAAGTGTGACGAGTGGTCGTTATAGCTCGATTTTGGAGGGCTTCATTTTTCTCCCTCCCAACGCCGTCTGAGGCGGCCAGGCCACCCAAACCTATTCTTTTTAGGGTTTAGTTCTAAACTCATTCCATTGATTTTCTTTCTCCTCTAGCTTTCTTCTTTCAGGAACTAGCCACCACGTAATACAATCTGGTGAAGATAACTTTGATTAATGCAGCTCGGACGAGGCGCTGGGGCTCACTGCGTCGGGCAGCCCGCAAGTGGAAGAAGGAGTGGTGGCAGTATATATCAGCAGGTTCGAGCCGATGATTTCCAAAGAGGGTTTTGCTTGCAATTGTGATCATTGGACTCGAGCCGAGACAGAGCGGAGGGGAGTTTTCCTAGAAGTGCGACGTGTTTCAGACTACTGGAATTTCACGGCCGGGAACGTCATGTCCCAGAAGAAACAAAAAAAGCGACTGCAGAAGGCGCCTGTCGTGCCCGCAATGGAGAGACTCCGAAGGAAGCAATTGCAATTGGTAGACTCGCACAGGACGCCGTGGTGGGCGCCGCGATGACGGATGCGGAGGACACAGGCAGAAGGTAAAGCACAGAAGCGGGCCGACACCTGTGAGGAGCGAGAGCAGCTGGCGAGGGCCAAAACTCGCTCCCTCGAGCACGAAGACGACCCACAATGGAGACCGCCATAGATTCAGATCGCGGAAGAGAGTTGCAACCACACGCACCATCGGCGAGGACAGCTGGGTCCTCGAGCTCCGACATCCGCAGGTCTCACAGCAAGAGCAACAATCGGCACCATGTCGTGAGGTCCGGCTGAGCGATGAAGAAGGACTGACGGGTGGAACTCCACAGACTTTACCGAACTGCCAACGGCACCGAGGGGTGAGGTCCACAAAAGAGTGAGACACTGTATAAACCCAATATACCCCACCTACCAAAGCCAGGATAATGGACAAGTAGATCAAGAAAGGTATACCTTCCTCGTCTGCGTCCCTGGTAAGGAGGTGCAAAAACTAAGCTACTGGTCTTGATTGCCCAGGCCTCGAGCCAAAAATCAAAATGTGTATCTATTTTCCGCGACCCCCGCCTCCATAAACGGGTACCTTCTTTCGTCGCAAACCCTAGCAGGCACATGTTTTGAAATTTTCCCGGGTTGTCGAACCCAAAAAGGCGACCTTTTTCGCCGACGCCTCGGCAAAAAAGGTACCATACTTGGGATTCTCCGAGGAGCCTGCGCAAAAACACCTTTTGTTTAGGGGTTCTGCAAGCCTTTCAGCACCAAAACGGATGCTTTTTTCTTCGCAACAGGTTGCAGGCAAACAAGCGCCTTAAAGATTTTTCAAGGCCCCTGATTAACGGTAACAGCATCACCCCGCAAGCCTTGCAAATTAAATTAGCAAGAGTCCTATTTGGAATCCAGAGTCTGGATTTTCGAAATTCGTCCCGCCGCAGTGTCTAATTTCTTCACAGCACGACAGCGCAACTCTGTTAAAGAACCCTTCAATTAGCTTGTACATTTAACTTTCACACAAGCCCTTCCATTAACCCTTGTATGAAGCCCTACGGAGGAGCCCTATTCCAAGTAATGTAGAAACCTGATGAAGAAACCTTGGGCCTATCACCCCAAAATAGTAGGATTCACATAAGGAACCCAAATTTAAGCCCAAGGTTTCTTCTTATAGCCCGTACATCAGGCACAGCATGGACAACCTTATCGCTCCCGGGCCAGAGGAGACGTCTGAGGCCGCGACTGACATGTGCAGGGTTGGGGGCTTAGGACCTGTAGGGGTTTAGGTTTTTGTGGTTTAGAGGCTTGGGCCTGCAGGGTTAGGGTTTAAGTTCAGTGTTCAGGGCTTTTGGGTTTAGGTCTAGATATGGGTCGATAGGGATTGATTAGCGTCTGAATCGGGTTCAAACGGGGCCTACTATTCGAGTAACGCCTAGGGTGCTTTACTAATGTTTAGGTTCCCTAGTAGTACGCTTTTGCTTTTCGGGTGCGCGTATGGTCGTATAGATGAATACCCTGCAGGGAGATGGGTACCCCTGTAGTTTAAATTCACCACCACAAGCCTCAGTCTGATCATGCTGGTTTTTACATTTCAGGGCTGCAGGGATCCATCCGGGTGTTGGGTTCTTTTAAATTTGGAGTTCCTAGGTTTTCATGGCGCGCGGGGTTTGTTTCATATCAGGGATAGAAAGACAGTTCTGTGAGGTTACTTGTTATAGCAGCAGGTAACCCTCAAAAATAGCACAGATTCAGACCCCTATGTAAGGGATTCGCATGCTGGATGGACTGTACGGACGCCTGTTGTTTTCTCTTATGGCTCCATTAAGTTACCTTTTTCATAGCTACTTTTCGGTGGAGCCCGTGAGCCCCTACTTGGAAGTTCATGGGTAGTTATAGGTTGGGCATGGTGGGGCCATGGACTGGGATGGTGACGATGATTCTCCCCTCTCCAGCCCGCCCCATTTCGACGCTGCGGTGATTCAGATTGATGGGGGTGTTGATCTCATGTCTGATGAAGAGCTTGCTGCTCGAGCTGACACTCCGCTACTCGATGAGCTCCCGGACTGATGGGGCTTCCATGAGGTCGGAAGCGGAGACTGTGCCTTCCGGGCCATTGCCTGGTCTCTGTCGCGGGCACAAAACAAGAAGTTGAGGACTCTGAGGCCTTGCTGCGCGAGGCGGCGCGCCTCCGTCTTCTGACGGTAGGCCACGTTGGCAATCATGCTGCACGCTTCAGTGAATCTTGGGCGGTTGACCCGGAGGAAACCAAATCGGATCGGGCAGGTCAGACAGCCCCCATCATCTCCTTCGCGGAGTATGAGCTATGTGTCCCTTGATTAGTATTGGTTATCACTTAAGTAACATGACTGGTTATAACTTAGAACCAGTCATGTTACTTATAGGCCCTATTCAATCCAAAACCCTAAAACCGCCTTAAACCCCTAAACCCTAAACCCTTACCCTAAGCCTTAGCCGGCCTGCATAAATGCCCATGAACCTCCAAGTAGAAACGGCCAGGAGATGGACCGACCGTTCCTACAACGCATGGAGGCGTGGCCTCTTCCCGTTTGCCTCTAAGTAAGCTTAGGTTTCGGAAGTTTAGAGTTTAGTCTCTTGAATTTAGAGTTTAGGGTTTTCGGGTTCAGGGTCTAGGGTTTGTGGTTTGGAGTTTATGGTTTGGGGCCGCTTGGAAGATAGAGTCTAAGTATCCATGGCCAGTGTTCGTCGCCCCGTTACTATTATGAACGGAATCATGATGATGCTGATGCTACTGTTGATGGACAAAATCCTGCATGACCCTTAGGACTCTAAACTATGGAAATTATGGCATATTCCTTATAATGGGTAATGCAGGATTTTGTCCATCAGCAGTAGTGTGTGTTCATGGCCATGCTGACGCTGGCCGAGGCCGTTGTGGTAGGGGTTTAGGGTTTAGAGCAGCCGGGATTGGGTGTAGGAGGGATGATCCCCAAAGGGTCCTAGGTACTGTTAAGGGAGATACTTCCCCAAATCATAATATTAATTCCTAATATAGAAACCTTACATTTTACTATACAGGTACTTTGGACCCTTTGGGGATATCAACCACTGCCACGCATCTTTTGCCAAAGACTGGAAAGATGTGATGCAATGACGATGTCGATCATGAGCCCGTAAGCCTGCTGCCTCACTTGGAAGTTCATTGATGGGTGGGGTTTGTAGGTGTTCCATAGTATATGAGGCCCCTAATTTGAGCTGTAATTACAGCTATCCTACTTATAACTACCCATGAACCTCCAAGTATTGGATCTAATTCACGTATAGATCAGAATCAGACCCCTACCTCCAAGGTTCCAAGCCACAAAGCTTCGTGTTGCATGCAAAACTCACCTTCAACCCTGGAAGCCTGAAGACAACATCCCGGAACCCGAAACATGCGGTTGATGATACAAATCCTGCATTACCATTAAGGACCTTAGACTATGGGGATTATGGTATATCCCTCATTATGGGTCATGCAGGAATTTTCTCATCAGCTGTACAGCCTATGCCTTGGTTTTCCGCTTAAACAATACGCATGTGGTTGAAGGCTTTTGGGATGTTGGGGGTGTTCAACGCCGGGAATTGGCATACTATGCTACTAAATGTTCTTCTATCACAGAAAGCTCTAACTTCATCGGTTCCCGTTCCCTATCATTCAGATTTTAAGGATTCAACGTGGAATGCTGGGTCCGGTCATTCGGCGGTTCGCGCTTCGGGATAAATGGGTCAATAGTTGCTTGCACGTGTTTTGTTCTACTAAAGTGGTGACATCTCGACGAAAGTTTTGGAACGCTACTGGTAGCAGAGGCCCATCGAAATTCAAACAAATCCCCAGCCTGAACCCATCTTATCCCCAAATCCCCAAACCCGAAACCCAACACACCCCTAAACCCCCAATCCATCGAACACCCACAACTCTAAGAAACACAGGGAGCGTAGACTCGGTTTATTGGCAGTTCGTGTCCGAACGGTTCGATTTGCGGTTTAGGATAAATTTAGGGTAGTTCACAGTTCGGACGGTTAGGCGTTAAACGCGAACTGACATCGGTTCATATTCGAGGCTGTTGGACTTTGCACGGCCCTTCAGGGTTTAGGGTTCAGGGGTTTAGGGTTTAATTACCGTTCAGGGCTTCATATCGTCTCTATCAACCAGCCACCCCAACACCGCGTATTCCAACGTGAGAACAGGCAGTTGGCTCCTTTGAATCGCCGAAACACAAACCAAATCTCCGCACCCTGAACCTTGAGGTTTATGGCTTAGGGCCCACGGAACCCTGGAACCCCTCGCCGAGGCATTTTTGCAGTCCCCACGTTTTGAGATGCTGATCACTTGCCTCCTCTGCTTCAACGTCTTGTGGATGGCCTTCGAGCTGCAGGTGGAGGCCGACCTTATAACCTTAGTACCGGTTCCTTTCAAGGGTACTCTAGACTCTAGACTTCTATATATAGGGTTCCTTAAAGGGATCTATAAGGGTCCTATAGTGGAGGATCATTGGAGTTAGTAAGTATATTTATAAGTACCTCAATTAGGGCTATAAGTAATTATAAGTATAGCTACCATAATATAATATCCCTAGTTATTGAGTCCCATGATCCTTCAAGTAGTACCCTGAAGCCTGAACCCTTACCCTTCTAAGCCTAGCCCGAGTCGTAACGTCTCAAACCCTATGCCCTAAAGCTGAGTTCCTAGTAGGGCTTAGGGTTCAGCGCTTGCGGTTTGTGCAGTTGTTTTGGGTGGAGGGTTGCACTCTGTCACTGTTATCTTCCAGAGGAAAACCTTGTCCTGCACACTGATTGCCCGAGCTCGGCTAGTTAGAATAGGGTTCCGGGTCCTGTAAAAGGGCCACTATAAGGTTCTATCGCAATATAGGGGCCTTAATAATTAGAACGGCTCGTAAGAGCCTACCTGCGGTCTTCCCCAAAGCATCCTTGTCACGAAACCCTAAACCTCCCTTAACTTAAAACCCTTACCAGCTATGGTTGGCTCTAAACTCAACTACCGACCTCCCAACCATATCGCCCGAACCGCAAATTTCCAAAGCCTAACCTTCAGCCTCAAACCAAAAAGCCCAAACCCCAACTTTAATCTTACACATCCATTAGGAAATTCCAGCAACCGTAGCAATGAACAGTCATCCACACATGGGAGTTTCCGAAAATAGGGGACCCTCATATAGTACCCCAGATAGCAGGATCCTTGTTACCCCCAATCTTCGGAAACCCCCACCTTCCAGCATCGATAGGGGACTCAGGTTTTCTGCGCTCCTCCGAGGTAGGGTTTAGGGTTTAGGGTTGAGGGTTCAGGGTTTAGGGTTGAGGGTTTGGGGTTTAGAGTTTAGAGTTTAGGGTTTAGAGTTTAGAGTTTAGGGTTTAGGGTTTGGGTTTAGGGTTTAGGGTTCTTGAACTCAACGCCTGCACCCTACTTGGAGGATCATGGGACTTAGCAACTATGGTTAGAAGTCCCTTAATTCGGGTTTTATGTCATTATAAGCATATTTACCCCAATACTAACCCTAGTTAGTAAGTCCCATGATCCTTTAAGTAGACTTCCCGCTCCTTTGAATCCTGAAGGTAAACCCTAAACTTTAGCCAAGGTAGACGAAACAGTAATCTTTAATGCCTCCAAGCCTTTCTTCCAGTAATTACAATGCCCCTATTTCGAATCCCAAGCCTTCATCCGCCAATTTCATATCCCCCAAAACCGCAAAGCCTCGAACCCGAAACCTTCAACGTAAACCGTAAACCCCTAAACCCTAAACCCAGCCTGCAGCCGTACACTCTCCGGCATCCAGGGTTCCATCGTCGGCACGGAGCTGGGCTTGTACCCCCCGGCAGATGAAGAATGGTTTCCGACTCGCTCCTAACCTTAACTTAGTTCTCCAATACCCGCCCTGTTAGTAGTAATCTGAAATTTAGCCTTTGACTCGCTCCTCGTATTTGAGGTTTGGGGCTTTGCAGGGATACTTCGGGGTTTGAAGATTTCTGGAGAGTATTGTGAGCTCCTCACCTTACCCTGGGCATCAAAATAGCCCAAAAGCCTTACATAATATAGTCTTCGGCCCCAAAAGCCCGAAATACACGAGTCCTTAGATCCCTATGGTTAAGAAGTCCGCGCAACCCCGAACCCGAACAGCTGTTTGTCAAGTACGGTCCACCACATAGCAAGCTGGGAGCACGGCCTGGGCTGGCTACAAGCTCTCCTGGTCTGAGAGCAACACCCAAAACCCGAAACCCCAAGACCTGAAAGGGTTTTAGGGTGTAGGGTTTAGGGTTTAGGGCCCCAAAACCCCGAAACCCTCAACGTCAGAGCGCAGCCATAAACCTTGGGGCATCGGCTCGAGGATTCTCATTGTTTAGGAATCACGGTTGGGGGTTTTGGGGGTTTCGGGGTCGGGGGTTGAAGGGGAATAGTTCGGGCTTGAAGGACCTAAACCCTAAACCCCTAAACCCTAAACCCCTAAACCCCTAAACCCCTAAACCCCTAAACCCTAAACCCTAAACCCCTTAGCATCAGGATCCTCCTTGTAATGATCTTGGTGCAGGCAAAGCAGGGTTATCCGACAGGGATCCACCCTCCACGCTTCCACTCCAAAGTGTACAACCCTGTACTGAACGGTTTAGGGTTTAGGCTTTAGTGTTCTATTATTTCTACTACCACTACTACTAGTCCTACTACGACGACGACAACTGCTACTACTACTGCTGCTGCTGCTACTACTACTACTACTGCTGCTACTACTACTACAACTACTACTACTGTACCTAAAACTACTGTACCTAAGCAAATCTGTCCAAGATGCCCCGCTACTGCGGAGATTCCTCAGCAAACACTTGACATATGGTCTCCTCTATCGGACGTAGTGTTCCCACCTGGGTTCGTTCATCTTATGAGTTGTCATACAGACTTTTCTCACTTGTTTCGCCTGACTTTTGCAGTCCGTGAATATAGGGGTCGGAATGACGGTTATAGTGTTTGTGATGCAAGCCAAAAGCCCCAACCCCTAAACCCTAAACCTTCAACCCCAAACTAAACCCTCCACCCCAACCCCAAACCGAAAAGTCCCAACATGGGTCGCTTCGAGGCGCGAAGCCCGGAAGCCCAAATCTCATCGAACTCTAGAAGCCCACCCGAAGTCTTGCAGATGCTTTTGGGGGTCTCTGGGGTTAAATAACGAGTTTAGGGTTTTAGGATTCAGGGTGTTTAGGATGGTCAACGTTAGTTCTGGGGCTTTGGAGGTATATACGATGTTTAGCACTGAAATCGGAAGTTCAGCGACACTTTCCGAAAGAGGAAGGGCCCATAAGTGCGAACTGAACTCGAACCCGAGGTCTTGTTACATGACGCTGTCTTTACATCATGTGATATTATACTGCGTTGCAACATATAAATAAATATACACATGTATATATATATATATATATATGCGTCTTTTATCATAGGTGCCATCTACTTCCGCGTCGGCGATGTCTGCTTCACATCCTTGTTTTGCTTGGATGTGGTGGTTCGCGTGAGCATCATGAGGGCCAAGTTCTTCAAGATCTGCATGTGCTCTTGTCCGCACAGTACCGTTGATGGACAAACTCCTGCATGACCCTAAGGACTCTAAACTATGGGAACTATGCTATGTTCCTTATAATTGGTAATGCAGGATTTTGTCCATCAGCAGTATTACCGGGTCACTTGGGGCTGAGGGCTTAGGGTGGTTTAGCGTTCGGGGGTTTAGGGATTTAGGATTAGGACCTAGGGTGTAGGGGTTGCTTAGGGGAGAGGGTGGAGGATTTCAGTACATATTGGGCTGCATTGAAAAAGATTTGGAGCATGCAGATATGGGCTCCGCCTGGAGACGGCTTAGTAACGGGGTTTAGGGTTTAGGGTTAAAGGGCCGAAAAAGTGTTCACGAACTACCGAACGAAGCCGCCGACAGAAACATGTATATATATATATATATATATATATAGAACTAAGCATTAGGGTAGTCTAGCTGGCATGGTGGAACATTCTGCAAGATGCATCATAAGTCAGGAATTTGTGCTGCCTCCTGTCGGTCAGGGTGCGGGTTTAGGGTTTAGGGTGTCCATCTGGAGGCAAGGATGGGGGGATGTAGAGTCTTAAAGGGAACTCCAGAAAGTTGGAATATTGTTTCAGGGTAGGATACCTTATAATTTACCATTAAGGGTTTAGGATAATCATATTCCAACTTTCTGGCTTTTACTTTAGACGGGAGGAAGAGCCGACAGTGCAAGGGCCCTGCAGGGTGCGGCTGCGAAGTTTCAGAGAGGTTACAGCAGCGGTTTGTGGTCTGTCTGCCAAAGTACACGCGCCTCAATAACTAGAATATGCTTTCGGGACATAGATATTGTTGTGGAGCATGGTGGAGCTACTACTTTGATTTGTATATGTGTTATATCGGGATTGCACACTTCCAGACACATCTCTGACATAATCTACCATGAGGTTTTCAGGTTCAGGACTGAGGGCCCCAGTACTTTGTAAATAATACGGGGTAGCATTATAACGCCCACATGCTGGAAACTTTAAACCCTAAGCCCCTTAACCAAGCCCTGAAACAAGAACCCTCAGCGCTCAACCTTCAGCCCGTAAACCCAAGGGTGCAGCACAAACCTGGCAACCCTGACCCCCCAAAACCCTGAACCCCAAACCCCTAAACCGACAACAGGAACTATTTGGATACCGCGGTGTCCTTTGCCTCGCTAACGGAGTTGGTCGCGATCGCCTTCGTGTTCCTGGGCCTTTGAAGCCTTGCGGTTTCGGGTTTAGGGGTTAGGGGTTTAGGGTTTAAGGGGCTTCGTGATTAAGGGTTTTTGGGGTTTGTTTTTTTTTGGGGGGGGTTTTGGTGGTTCAGGGGGTTTTAGGGTTTAGGGTTTAGGGGCTTCAGGAGTTTGGGTTTAGGGATTCGGGTCTGGGTCTAGGGTTTAGGGTTTAGGGTTTAGGGTTTGGGGTTTGGGGTTTAGGGTTTAGGGTTTTCAGGGTCAGGGTTTGGGCTGCCAGGATGAAGGGCTAAGTTTAGGCTTTTTTGGGGTCTAGGATTCATAGAGTTTACGAAGGAAGGACTTACGTTGGGGTGTAGGATTGATAGGGTCTTGGGGTATAGGGTTTACAGGGTTTACAAAGGAAGGACTTGGTTGCCAAGCCTTTCTAACAGCTGATTTTAGGGTTTGTTTTTTTTTTCGGGTTTAAGTGCTCCAAGCTGTTGGAAAGGTCGTAAGGGCTTGGGGGTTTGGGTTTACGGGTTCAGGGTTTACACGCGCTTTTTGAATTTCTCCAGACTCCAAACCCGAAACGCCTAAACCTTGAACCCTAAATCCCTGACTTCACAGGAGTCACGGCCTCCTCTGATCCCTTGCACTGCACCACCTCAAAGGAACAACACACAAATCACTTAACCTTACGTTTGGTTTTCTTGGGTGTATCGGATTCAGATTTCCTAAGCCCTATAGATTCTAAACACTTTAAACCCCAGAGCCCTGAAGCCTAAAGACTAGACCGTAAACCCTAAACCCTGAAGCCTGAGCCCTCGAGGAGTCTGGTGAGCCGACATAGTCAATTCAAAGGGGACAAGGAGGGACCCTTAATGGGCACCCCTACCTTATAATGGGCTATATAATGGGTATATAACAGCTATATGAAGGGTATATACCTAGGGGTCCTTATTAAGGGTCCCTCCTTCTCCCCTTTGATTAAACTAAACCCTAAAGCCTAAACCCTATGGATCCCTTTAAAGGCACCCTTACTGATCCCTTCAAAGGAACCCTAAGAGCCTAAGGGTCCCTCCGTTTACCCTTGGAGAGAAGGCTTCCGGTGAATCCACTTCTCTTCCGCTTGATTCGCCTCGGTAAGCTCGCAAGGGCGCTTCGTGACTTGACCTGGTTGGTTGATGCTTTGGGGCTTAGGGATTTAGGGTTTAGGGTTTGTGGCTTAGGATTGAGGCTGTAAGCTGAATCACCCAGGGTTGAGTGTTTCTGATGTAGGGATTAGGGTCGAGGGGTTGATGGTTTTGGCTTGGGGGCAGGCAGAGGATTTTAGTCGGGGAGGGATGTTTAAGGTTGAGGTAGCTTACGGGTTTAGAAGTTCCCCTAGGCTCCACCCTCTTGCCCCTTTTAGATTGGGGTCTCCTTACTTGGAGGATCATGGGACTTAGTAAGTAAGGTTCTAAGTACTTCAATTGGGGTGATAAGTAGTTATAAGTTATAAGTATAGTTACCTGAGTCATAACCCTAGTTACTAAGTCCCATGATCCTTTAAGTATGGAGACTGAATCTTAGGAAAAACGGTAGCCGTAGCATAAAGCGGCTACTCAGGAACCCAGTCCCGGACCTGAACCATAAATGCTAGAAGCCGTACTTAGTAGCAGAGTAGAGAAACTTTAACTTTTTTGGGTAGTATAGTCCCGATATAATCCCTATATAACCAAAAAGGTTAACTTTTAGTTCCCCATGGTATCCGACAAGTAGGCTTAAGCCCCTGAGCCATCATTCCAGATCAAGCCTTATGCCCTGAACCCTACATCGCACTTCTTGAAGCCTCAAACCCAAAACCTAAACCTCAAGCCCCAAATCCTAAGTTAGAAATTCCTTAACCCCTAAACACCTAAACGCCTAACCCCTAGCCCCTAAACCCTACTTGGAAGGGCAGGGGACTTAGTAAGTATGGAAAAAAGTAGAGTGAAAAGTACCCTAAATGGAGATACCCAATTATAACCCTGCATATAACCATACTAACTAAGTCCCCTGCCCCTCCAAGTAGACCCTAAACCCTAAACCCCATAGATCCCTTGAAGGAACCCTATAGATCCCTAAACCCTAAACCCCGGGTGTTAGGCCCCAAGCCAGACAAAAGCCCCAAGAGCAGCCCAGCAGCAAGCCTTGTCCTTTTTCATGGTTCCCCGAACAAGAATAAACAGGGCTCCTTTAAGGGGGTCTCTATAACGGTTACTATAAGGGTACTTTAATGTAATGGTTCCCCAAAAGAATAAACAGACCGGCTAGTAGACCTTCTTAAGTAATTCCTACGAAGGGATATAGGTATAGGGCTCTGTCTATTGTTTCTAAAAGGACACGGGTGCCAGCAGCCCTGCCAGGAATGGTGACGATTTCCCAGGTCCTCTCGTCCCTGCAGCTCCTAACGAAGTGCTTGGCTGCTACTTCGGCTGCAGACAATTATATGGGGTTTAGGGTTTGGGAGTTACGGTTACAAAGTGCCTAGCAGCTGCTACTTCGGCTGCAGAAAGTTTGGGTTTGATGTTTAGAGGTTTAGGGTTTAGGGGTTAACGGTTAGAGGTTTAAGGTTTGGGGTTTAGGGCGCAGTGACACGGTGCTTAGTGCTTAGCCTTGATGGGCTGCTGGGTTGCGTGTTGCTGTCATGTGAAATCAAATGTGTTGAAAAAGCACATTTAAAACACACATATATATACACACAAATTTGGTTTTGGTTCGAACAAAAGCACATATATATACATATATATATATGTATGTGTATATATATATATATATATGTACACACACATACCTTTGCTTAGATGTGAAAACGAACAAACACATATGATTCTACAAACGCATGTACAATATATGTATGTAGTACACACAGGCATTTGCACATCCGTGTGGATGTTGCGCACAATTTTACTTTCACACTTCGCATGTTGCACACAAATTTGTACATCTCAAACCCACCTTTATTTTTCGGAGCCGTCCGGCAGCCAACTAAGTAGCTGCCACTTAGCCCCAAACCCTAAACCCCAAACCCTAAACCCTAAACCCCAAACCCTAAACCCCAAACCCTAAACCCCAAACCCTAAACCCTAAACCCCAAACCCTAAACCCCAAACCCTAAACCCTAAACCCTAAACCGTAATGATACTACGTATTCAGGCTTAGAAGCCCTCGAAGAAGCTCGCAGCTCCTCCAACTCACCGATCGAGCTCTCAGCTGAGTCTGTCGGTAAACCCTAAACATTAAAACACTATAAACCCCTGAAGCCCTAAACCCTAAACCCCTAAAGCTTACTAAAGTTCTCGCTACATCCTAGACTGAAAGCCGCTGATTCGTTAAGGCTTTAGGGTTTATAGGGCTTCAAAGCTTAAATCCTGGACCTGAACACAAAAAACCCTAAGCCCTAAACCCTAAACCCTACCTTATGACTTGAGCCTGAATACTAGACCCTCAAACCTTGAACCCTAAACACCCTCGAACGCGAAGCCTAATGCCTCTTTCAACCGTACACCTGTAGAAACGCAGGACTTGCATACGTTCGACCCTCGACCCAAGACCACAAAGGCTAAACAAACCCACGACCGAATCTAATATTTGCAGGCTTGAGGGACATAGCTTCAACACTTAGGTAGTCCAGTAGTGGAATAACATTGGGGTCCGCAGTAAATACAGCAAAATCTGGGATGACATCCTTCTAGAGAATATCATAGCATAGATAGACAGACCGACAAATAGATAGACGGATACGTAGGCAGAGAGAAAGATAGATAGGTAGACGGATAGATGAGTAGATAGACAGGTGAATAGGGTGCTATTAGGATCTATTAGGAACATGACTCGCTGCAGAGTTGACAATCGAACATTTGAGCTTATGAGCCCTTCTCAAGCCCTCATAGCAGCCGTAGCACAAAATTGCGCATGCGAGCAATGCGAAGGCCCTTATGCCTGAATCCCTAAAGCCCGAAACCCTAAGCCGCAGTTCCGAGGCGAGCATCGACATGCTTTTCTGGACCTTTTGCTTGCTGACGTTCTTGCAGTGCCCCGGGCATTGCCCGAAACCCGACTTGGGGTTCTAGAGTTCCCTGTAAGGGTTTCTAGTTTCCTTAGGATCTATTCTTAAATCTTTGTTCATATAAAACCCAAGACAACATTGGGGTATAGGTTTAGGGTTTTAGGGTTTAGGGTTTATGGGCGACGGTTTAGGGACTACTTGGAGGATCATGGGACCTAGTAAGTAGGGTTCCTTAGAGGGTTCCGTAAAAGGAGTTATAAGGGTTCTGTTATAAGGGTTCTATAATGGGACGATCATAGCACCTACGAAGTATGGTTAGAAGTACCTTATTTGGTGTTATAAGGAATTACAAGTACAGTTACCCTAATTAGAACCCTCCTTCCTATGTCCCCTGCCCCTCCAAGTAGACCCTAAACCCTAAACCCCCATAGATCCCTTTAAGGAACCCTATAGATCCCTTTAGGCTTGAAGTGACCCCAAAGTTGCAGTGCTCTGGGCCTTTTGGGCCCTGGGTTCAGGCCATCCGAGGCCCTGCAGCTTCGACCTCAAAGCGGGATACTGTACTTAAAGGATCATGGGACTTAGTAACTATAGGGTTATTATTGGGGTAACCATACTGATAAGTACTTCTAACCCCAATTAAGGGGCTTATAACCACATAGTTGCTAAGTCCCATGATCCTCCAAGTACTGTAGAAGCCTAAACAACGACAAATACTGTTTCGGGGGTTGATTTTTATATTTATGGTCTAATGTGCCCCAAAACCCTATTCTAGTTATTAAGGCCCACATATTACTGGTTAACTATATTTCTATTGTTAGAGGTTCCGACGCCTTGTTAAAGGTACCTTGGTTAGTCTGCGCAAAGCCTGGACGTCAAACGCCGCCCCTAACCCCATAAACCTGAAACCATGCCAGGTGCGTGGCAGGAATGGTCATCAGCACCCTCTGCCGTGAGTTCCTGGGTTCTTGTTCAGGAAAGCTCAAGTGACCGTCATAATGAGGGATCTATAGTAAATGGGGTTTCCTCACTATGGTAAGTTAGACCTACAGCAAACAGAGGTCTTCCTTGTTATGGTAACGTAGATCTATCGTAGGGAGTAGGGCCTCCTTTCTATGGTAGCTTAAATCCTATCACAAATAGTATGGTGCCGGTATTATGAACACATACTAGCAAGAGTTTGTGGAGAATACTTGTAGAACCTTCAAAGGAACCCTAAACTATGTCAACTTAAGCTCAACTCTTTAGCGAGAAACCAGGTTCCTCAACGACCCCGCGAACGACTTGGCCGTCCGTCAGGTCCTGTTCTTTCGGGTTTTACCTGGACACAAGAAACCTACCTTTTGGGTTTTTTTGCTATGAGTTGCTTACATAAGTCTAACAAGGTAGGGTACCGGGGGTTTAGGGTTTCGCGTTTCCGGGATTAAGGTTAGGGAGGGTTTCTGACAAGGATTTGGAACTGGCTCGAATCGGATCGGTACGGGTCTGGGTTTTTCTGTGCCGGTGAATGAAGGTTTGGTGATCCTTGCAGGGTGTTTCGGCTCGTGGCTTTGCAAGTGTTTTGAGTGAGGTGTCTTGTAACTTATGAAATAGATAGACTTGCACAAACCGTCACGTGACGTGCAGAAATTGCAGCACATGCTTCGGAACACACCGACCCCTAAACCCTGAACCCTGAATCCTCTAAAGTGTCCTCAAGATTTGGATTTTAGGCAGTAAGATACCCCGACAAACCCCGTTCCAGTTATCAAGGCCCCTACACCAGTCCCTTACAGGAGCCCTTCTAGTAACCCTTATAGATTCCCTTTAAAGGAGCCCTATGGAAAATACTAAGGCCCCTAAACTAGCATTTTCAGAACCCTCCATGTTCATAGTTCTGTTTCGGTTGAGGGGGTTCCATAGCATGGAACCTTCAGGGAGACTAGTGAAGGCGTATGATGAGGCTTTAGGAACTTTCGAGTTTGGGGCTTAGGACTTGAGGTTTAGGGGTTTAGGGTTTTACTAGTGTTTTTACTAGTCCAATATCATGAAAAAACTAAAGGCTCACCTTTGAGAATTCATAGGTGTGATACAAGGATCTTCGTGCCCCGGCAAGGTTAAATAAAGGTTACTTACTCTGGTACTCGCGCCTAAGATGAGGCTTGAGGGCTTAGAGATGTTCATGGGATGTTTATATAGGACTTTAAAGAAGCAGCTTGAAATCAACCTTTAAGCCAAGCCCTAAAAAGGAAGCCTTGAACTGCTGTTGAGGAGGTTTTCCAGTATTATGGCACCTTCACACGATGTTTCCTCACGATGTTTGCTCCTCGGCCTTTGAGATTTAAGTCCCGGCTTTGGCTCTGGGGACGTTTCCAGAGGGGATCTAACAGGGTTCTATGGGGCAGTATAAGAGGTTCATTCGGGTTTTACGGTTTTAGGCTTCAGGCAGAATCTGCTCAATGTCTCTCAAACGCACATTGCGTCTATCTTCAACCACATGTGGCACGCTCGAAATGTAGGGTGCTGAAAGCTCTCTCTAGACCAAAGTCAAACACCGTACTGACCATTTCCCTCGGATGTGCACTGAACCCTCAACCTCACCCTTCAGCAAGGGTGCAGGGTTCAGGGTGAGGCTAAACCTAAAGCGAGCCCTAGAAAATAGCTCGCCCTGGAACCCGAATGCCTTGAGCCCATACGTGACTCCTTTTCATATGCCCCGCAGAACCCTCGCCCTCGTAAGACAGACCCCGACAAAGCCCTTGAAGAAGGCCCTCTGTAGGATCCCTTCTAAACACCCTTTTCCGCCCGTAGTACTGTAGAACTGCAGATTCGGGTAGTTCTCTAAATTAGGATGCCTTTTTCATAGTATCGCACCCTTTAAGGACCCGACACCATGAACCCCTAAAGGACCCCAAAAGGGACCATAACTACCCATTCTAGCGTGTTCGGACAGGAGCCGAAAAGCCGAATCACGTCTTCCTGGGACTGTGATGATGACACTGATGAGGAGGATGATTAGTATGATGGGCAGGAGGATGAAGAAAATGAGGATGAAAATGAGGATGATAAAATGTTGATGGCAGTCAGAAGGGTGACAACGATGATCATCATCATCATGTTGATTCTCATGATGCAGAGAATTTCATTCTGTTGATGTTGCTTGTGATGGTGCTCTGACCCGAAACCCTGAACCCTAAGTTGAGTCTTCGGCCCAGAGTGGGAGGTGCGGAGATTCAAACCTCATCTTAACGAGTAATGCAGACAAATGAACACCTCTCCTTAAAGGCCCCCTCTATATACTAGGACCACAAAAATAATCTAAAGAAAGGAGAGGCGTTTATAAACAGCAGACCTGATAGACCTCTCTTGGAAAGGAACCCTGAAACGAACCCCACCGCCCTGAGGAGATTTTATTTGCCAACTGGAGTCCGCCTTGTCGCGTGCTCGTCGAGAATGCGATTCGGCGGCAGTCTTCTGTTTCCGCTAAACTCCCTGGGGATCTAAGGACTCACCTGCTAAGGCTAGCCAGAACTCCAAAGCATTCAACCCTGAAGCCACCAACTCTATAAGACCCCTAAACCCTACAGTAATCCCTAAACCCTAAACCCTGAATAACCTACCTTTTAAGGACTATTATCAGGAAATCATAGTAAGGAGTCTTAAAAAGGGTAGGTTATCCAAGGTTGGGTTAAGGGTAAACCCTACACCCTGAGCCCTAAACTGAGGTGAGCGAGTGGCTTTCGATTTTTTTCCTGATCTACCGGTGCGTCCTGGGCGCCTCAGCCTGCTGCGGAAGGTCGTTTTTGGCAGTCGGATAACTGGTCTAAGACTCCGTGTGCCCATTTGGTAGGTACTTAGGCCTTAAAGGGGTCCCTATATCCCTAGGGATTTAAGGACAGATATATTACTGTACTGTAACGCTTTTGGGCCCAAGGACCATACTATACAAGGCTTTTGGGCAATTTTGATCCCTAGGGTATGGGTACGTACTTTATACGGCCTATTTACCTGCTATATGGGTGCATGGAGCTGCTCCTGAAGCTTCTCTCTCATGATGATACTCTGCTAACATACCCTAAAACCCTAAACCCCAGAGCCTAAAACCCTAAACCCTAAAACCCTATACTAACCTTAGGGGTACTTAGAAATACCATTTTTTGGTTTTTATTATAATCCCTAAGAAACAGCTGAAATTACAATTTTTGCTAGGGTTCTAAGTTCAGTATCCAACCTACCAAGGCTGCTACATTGTCTTAGCAGGCTTGCGGTTTGAGGGTTCAGGCGGTTGCGGCTTGGGTTTTGGGCTGGGCGGGGGTCAGATTTTCGGGGCTTACTATCCTTAATGGCTGAGAGAATACACTTTACACTTTTGGGGATAATATTACACACTCTAAAACTGAAAGCGTACACTTTTGGGGGCTTATGAACTCAGCAACTAGGCGTCAGTCGAGTAGCAATCCTCGGTTTCTAATAACCCACCTCAACTAGATCGTACATTTTACCTTTCTCGAGAGCCCATGGAACCTGTAGAAAAGAATATACATACTTGGAGGGGCAGGGGACTTAGTAAGTAGGTTATAAGTAGGGTCATAACTGGGGTAACTGCGTTTAGGGTACTTATAACTCTACTTATAACCTACTTACTAAGTGCCCTGCCCCTCCAAGTACGAACTTAAAATACATTCAACCTGGGGCGCAGGATGGTAGGTTAGTTGGGGTTGCGGTAAACCTGGATCCCCGAAATTCTGAACCCCACGACCCTGAGACTGAGGAACCCTTGCAACAGAACCGCATGTAAGAACCCCTTATGTATAAAAAGTCCCCAGGCCCTGAATCCCAAAACCTGCCTAAACCGAGAGCCAGTCAAGCACTGAACCCTAAACCTAAGCTTGAAACCCTAAATCCTAAACCCTAAACCAAAAAAATCTCGAAACCACTAGGTTTTGCTGTCCTGAATGCTCCTCGGCCAGCAGATGTCGGACCTTTTCTTGCAGTTTTGGGGCAGCCCCAAACCCTAAACCCTAAACTCCTAAACCCCAAACCCTAATTCCTGAACCCTAAGTCCTACTCCCTAAATCCTAAACCCTACTTCCTGGACCAAAAATCCCCAGAGAGCCCAATACCCCTTAATTAAGGAATATGCCTAGGGTTCCTTTAAAGGGCTCCTTAGAGGGATCTATAAAGGGGTTCTATAAGGGTCTTAAGGAATATATGTCTTAAATTATTTAGGGCTTCATATTATGATTTAAGCTATATTCCTTAATCAAGGGGTATTAGAATCCCCTAAACCCTATAAACCCTGTAGATCCCTTAAAGGAACCCTAGCTGTATTCCTTAATTAAGGGGTATTGGGCTCTCTGGGTCCTGAAGATTCGATCCCAAACCCTAGGTTTAGGGGTTTAGGGTTTAGGGTTTGCCGTAGAGTGGCGCAGAAGCGGAATGATCTTGGATCAGTGTCTTTTCGAGTGCGTCGTCATGTGACGACTGGCCGTTAAAGCCTGATTGTGGATGGCTCTCTCTTTTAATTCTCCCACCCCACGCCGTCTAAGGCGGCCAAACCACCCAAACCTATTCCTTTTAGGGTTTAGCACCTAAACTCATTCCAAGGTTTCTCTCTCTTCAAACCGCAAACCGCAGGGCAAGGCAGGCAGGGCAGGCAGGAGCAGGGCAGGGCAGGGGCAGAGGTCCAGGCAGGGCCGAGGGGCTCAAGGGGGCCCAGGGCCCAGGGGGCCCAGGGGGGCTGAGGGAGGCCCAGGGGTAGGACTGGTCCTTGGAACCTGCTCGCTGCCCCCCAAGAAGGGGTTCCTGGAGGGCGCTGGGCTGGGGGCCAGGAGCTTGGGGTTTAGGGTAATGACTTTATTTCGGGACCAGTACTGGTTTTGAGGAGAACGTGTTCCGGTACCGGGTCCGACGTGGGTGCTACGGTCCCCATGGCTGTGGGGAGGCGGGCAAGCGTCTTGGGACGTTCTGCGCCATCGATGTCGAGGGGCTTAAGCGCCGCCCACCCACGTAGGTTAGGGGTTTAGGGTTTAGGGGTTTAGGGTTTAGGGTTTAGGGTTTAGGGGTTTAGGGTTTAGGGTTTAGGGTTTAGGATTTAGGGGTTTAGGGGTTTAGGGTTTAGGGTTTAGGGTCTCCACGTATGCAGCTTTGATTCAGGAGGTTTCAGGTGCTCTACCCTAATGCTCCTGGACCCTCGGTTACCTGAGCCCTGAAGAACCTGCCCCTTTTAAGGACTTCCTAGTAGTAGAGTAGGTAACGTTTAACTTTTTTTGGGTAGTAAAGTCCCTATATAGTCCCTATATGGGGGTTTCCGAAAATAGGGGACCCTAATATAGGACCCTAAACAGTAGGATCCTCATTATAAGAACCCCCAAATAAGGCACCCTTCATTTTCGGAAACTCCCAAATAATCAAAAAGGTTAACCTTGAAGGAGCTTTCAGGTGTTCTAAAAGGTCGTCGTTGGTTAGGGTTCATGGTCTCGGGCTTTAGGGTTCATGGTCTCGGGCTTTAGGGCTTTGGGTTTGGGGCTTCGGGTTTAGGGCTTTAGGGCTTTGGGTTTACGGCTTTGGGTTTAGGGTTTAGGGCTTTAGGGTTTAGGGCTTTAGGGTTTAGGGCTTTAGGGCTTTGGGTTTAGGGTTTAGGGCTTTGGGTTTAGGGCTTTAGTGCTTAGGGCTTTAGGGCTTTAGGGTTTAGGGCTTAGGGTTTAGGGCTTTAGGGTTTAGGGCTTTAGGGTTTAGGGCTTTGGGTTTAGGGTTTAGGGCTTTGGGTTTAGGGCTTTAGTGCTTAGGGCTTTAGGGCTTTACGGTGTAGGGCTCTAGACCTTTAGGGATTTGGGTTTAGGGTTTAGGTCTTTAGGGTTTAGGGTTTAGGGTTTAGGGCTTTAGGGCTATGGGTTTAGGGTTTAGGGCTTTGGGTTTAGGGTTTAGGGCTTTAGGGTTTAGGGCTTTAGGGCTTTGGGTTTAGGGCTTTAGGGTTTAGGGCTTTAGGGCTTTGGGTTTAGGGTTTAGGGCTTTAGGGTTTAGGGTATAAAGTCTAGGGCAGAAGGTTTCAAGGGCTCAGGTTCTTCAAGGGTTTTTGGTTGTTGGGCGTTGTACTTTGTTCAGCCATACCGGGCTCCAGGATTCTAGCATTTGGTCGGAGCTTTCTTAAGGCTACGAGCAAGGTATACCGGCGAGGATCGATCGAACTGCCGAGACATTCCAAAATCCCTTAATTCAGGAATATACCCGGACTTATAGCAGGACGTCATTGTGATTTTAAGGTACAGTCCGTAATTCGACTATTTTGGAAGGTCGGGGTGAGGAGGGACCCTTGCCACAAGGATCAGCCCTGCACCAAAGCCCACCAGGGCCTGCACCGTAAGCTCTAAAACCCTGAACCCCTAACCGCCTAAACCCTAAAGCCCGAAACCGTAAAACTCCAAGCTCTAAACCGACAAGAGAACGGGCTTTCTGACCCTTTCGTCCTTCTCAGGTGGTCAATTCCGTCTTTGTTCAGCAAACTATGCGGACGGCAAGCTTCCTGGAGGAGAAAGGAAGGGTGTTCTGTAGTGATGATATGCAAGAGGTCGGGACATATTCACATACATTTTTGTATGCCGTAAATCCAGAAGCAGAAACGATTAAAGACATGACGGGCGACTGTACAGACCTATGCTTAGAGATTTTAGCTTGAAGACGGACATGTGAACATATGGTTTAAGTGTTTACAGTAAGAGCAAACAGTGACAGTTAGATATTCAAGTCTTGGACTGGAGATCAGGACATAGCAAAATGCAGCATACATGATTGTGGCCTGCAGTCCATGTCGTTGCCTCTATTCGCTGCGACAATCATGATAAAGGTTTCGTGATGCAAACAGTCGGTTCCTTAAAGACTTAAAGTAAATGTTTGGTGCACATGCTCCGAGGTCTTACCGGTGGATTGTGCCATTTGTGCGTGTGCGTGTTGTTGGTATGTTCTTTCTATAGACTCTAAGCGTCTCTTATCTACGCTGAGATTCATTCCTTGTGTGTTGTTTGACTTTCGATTCTGTTCGCTGTTGTGTGGCAATCCATAGCGCTCTGACGGCACATCCTACTACTCCGTTATGTTGCAATGGGCTCCTTTGAACCCCATCATGTCTCGGTTCTGTTGCCATGTGGTGCTATTCGGCAGCATGCTTCATACCGTACCGCATACCTTGTTTCACGGCCCGCGATACATCTCACTTTGTTGCTGTTATGCACCGCACCCACGCATCACAAGCTGATTCCAATGCTGCACAGTAGACCAGCTAACTGCTTGCATTGTGTCGCATCTGCGGCTAACTTTATGTAAACTTAAGGTCATGATCTCTTGTTTGTGTCAAACTCGAAGCCTGTTCTTTCATGTCTGTATTGTAGCGTGTACTGCAAGTGTTTTCTGATTCCATGATAGTTTATAGGCTCTATTGCAAGCCATTGTCCTGATCCATGCGTTGTAGCACATTGTACCCCGAAGACAGAGCTTTACATGTAATAGAACTTGCTGGTTTCCGCAACCACTTGTTGACTACATTACATTCAGCTGGGATTAACAGCTGCCCATTTGCCACCCATTCAGTATGTCGCAGTACAGCCAACAGTGCGGCCATATGCCATTCGAACCTACTCTCTGGAACTACTTTGTCCTCTATCACGCTGTGATATGCTGTGGTTACTAGTCATTTCTCCGCTCTGCCTGTAGGCATGGATGCCTTTCTTGGAGGGCCAGGGGACTTAGCAAGTATGGTTATGAGTAGAGTTAAAAGTGCCCTAAATGGAGTTACCCCAATTATAACCCTACTTATAACCCTACTTACTAAGTCCCCTGCCCCTGCAAGTTGTCAATCGACCTAGAACAGTGATACTCTAGCGACCATAAGGCGATGTTGATACCCCAGATCTAAGCTTAGAAGTATGGGCCCTAATATGGACCTTAGACCTGTTTGAGGGAGTTCTAGGGACCCTTGAGAGTCTTAATATCTTTGTCGTAGGTATATAAGGATCCCAGGGGTAAGGGCCCATACTGCGGGCCCAGGGTTTCAACCGTTGACCTGACAAGATTGACAACTCATGCCGACGAAGGCCACGGCAGTGAGTGCATTGCCGTGAAAACACTGTTGATGCTGGTCACAACAGTGGCGAACATGATGACCACGAGAAGTTCAGCCGCCGTCCATCATCATCATCATCGACATCATCATTATCATGTTCTTCACCGTCATCATCATCCTCATCCTCATCATCATTCACCACCGCCATCACCATGACCATCAACATCAGCATCAGCATCGCCAGAACCGCAGCCATCTTCTTAATCAGCCATATTCATCGTCATGTTCGTCTTCATGTCCGTCCTTGTTTTCTTCTGCATAATCATCACCATCAACAACAGCACCAGCAGGTTATTCTTCTACATCTTCGCCTTCACCTTCACTTTCGCCAGCAGCATGCCCATCAGCATCAGCATCACCATCATCATCCTCATCGTCATCAAACTCATCCATCATCATCATCACCAGCTACAATGGCAGCATCATAATCATCATCAGCATCATCATCATCATCATGAGCATGTCACTCCTTTAATTTCCATAGTCATCATGTTACTGTACCCTATACCCAAGCCCCCTACGCCTAAAGCCCTAACCCTACAACTTAAAACGCATAAGCCCCGAAGATTGATTCTCTTTTTTTGGCGGTTGTTCTAAGACAAAGCAAAGCTGATCCGAGGCTCCGACGAGGAGCTTGCATTCAAGCAGAAGGAAAAGGACATCGCTCAGCCGGTTCCTCAGGTTCAGGACGTGTCAGTACGGTTTCGGGTTCAGGGTTTAGGCCTCAGGTGTAATCAGGCTGATTTTTCTCTAACTGTTCGGACCACGGCAGGCTCTCCACGGTGTTGCGGAGAGGCTTTCTTTATAACGATCCGTCCCGACCCTCCAAGCTTTGTATCCTTAGCCTACGTACCTGCGCACTAAGCTTGGTTTTGCAAGATGACTCTTTCCACGCCTGCCTGCTGAGAAGCTTCCGTCTCCTGTTTAGGGCTTAGGGGTTTGGAGTATTAGGGTTTGGGGTTTAGGGTTTTAGGATATTCAGCTTTAAGGTTTAGGGTTTTAGGGTATTAAGGTTTAGGGTTTTAGGGTACTAGGGTTTAGGGTTTAGGGGCCTCGAAACATGAAGACTCCACTACTATTTGCAGGATTCTCACTGCGACTGCTCTGAGCCACTGCTGATTTCTGCCATGCCTCTTCTATCACTGCGGCCATTATTCAAAGGATGTCCTAAACCCTATAACCCCGAAACCGGCGAACAACGCTTGCCAGACCACTTTGGGGCCGGTCCGGTCCATACACAACTGGGCCGGAACCAACAACTCGAGCGATTATTCCCCCCGGAACAGAAACATAATTCAAGACGCACCCTTCTGTCAAGACCCTCCAAATGAACCGCAGTTTTGGGGGTCTGAGACCTCCTGGGCGTCTGGGTATCATCTCCCGGTATTCAGCATGACTGATATGAGTCCTAAACCCTACTGTAAAACCCTAAGTAGCGCTAACGATTCAAACAAAACCCTGTTCAAGTTCTATGTAAAGGCTGGAGAAAGCCTATGAAAATAAGCCCTGTAGTTCAAGCCTTGTAAACACCCCAAGACCTTTGCAAGCCCTTTTAAACCCCAAGCCCAAGGTATTTGTGGGATCCTCAGCGGCCCGAACCCTAAACCCTTAAAGTTCTGAACCCCCAGGAGACCGCAAACACAAAACCTTTGAACCCTAAACCCTAAACCCTATAAACAAAAAGAGTTCTTAACCCCCAGGAGACCCCAAACACAAAACCTTTGAGGGAGAGAGGTCGCCCTCCAACCCTAGGCCCAAAGGTCGACTTCGACCCTTCACAGGATGAAACAGAGGCATTCAGCAAAAAAGGGACCCTTACCCTAAGGCTCCTAAGAGGGTCCTGGCTTTCTGGGGGAGGCTTTGGGCTTTGGGGGCTAAGGTTTGGGATCTCACTCCGAGGGTCCAGGAGCCTTAAAGTACCCTACGATAGAACTTACTGTAGGTTTTAGGGTGCACGGCTTGGGAAGAAAGTTACTTAGAGGGTCGATATAGACTACTATTATGGAATCAGGTCCTCAACGCCATAATAAGGAGGGTCGTTTGGGACCTGATTCCATATTGGGAGTCTGTGTATATACTTATATATGTATGTATATATATATATATATATGCATATATAAATACAAGAGCCCTGTGGGCTGCAAACCACAGCCTTCTGCTCGGAAGCCCAGGTACGCCCGCAAAGTCGCCAAGCTCTTTGAACAGATGGACGATTCCGGTGACGGCTCGATCAACTTCGAGGACCTTTGGTTGCTCTAAGGCTCCTAATAGTAGCTTAGGGGTACCTAGAAATAGTTTTCAATTTTGGGTTAATATAATCCTTAAGAAACAGCTATAATTACCATTTTCGCTAGGGTTCTAAGTTCAGTATAGGCAGGCTTAGTGGCTTGATGCGCGAGGGTTGGGCTTTGGGGGCTCAGGTATAGGATCTCACTACGAGGGTCCAGGAGCATTAGGGTGTTATTCAGAACCCCTAAACCCCTAAAACCTTGACACCCTAAACTTGAGACCCTGAAACCCTTAAAACCTAAACTCGAAACTCTAAACCCTAAACCCCTGGACTCTAAACCCTAAACCCTACACTCGAAACTCTAAACCCTTAACTCTAAACTTTTAACCCTAAACTTCGGGGTGCCGGGTCCATGCATCAAGGATCTCTGAGTTTTTGTTGCTGTTCCCTAAAGTATCTAGTATACTAATGTATACTAGAATATCCCAGAAACCCTTTGTAATGATCAAGGCTCCTTATAGCCTCGCTTTCACTTTCAGTCACAGCGCGGGCTAAACATCGTTCTGACTGTTTAGGGGTACTTAGAAATATTTTTTAATTTTTGGTTATTATAATCCCTAAGAAACAGCTAAAATTATAATTTTTGCTAGGGTTCTAAGTTCAGTATAGGTAGGCTTAGTGGCTTGATGCGCGAGGGTTTGGGCTTTGGGGGCCAAGGTATAGGATCTCACTACGAGGGTCCAGGAGCATTAGGGTGTTATTCAGAACCCCTAAACCCCTAAAACCTTGACACCCTAAACTCTAGACCCTTAAACCCTTAAAACCTAAACTCGAAACTCTAAACCTTAAACCCTAAACCCTAATCCCTAAACTTTTAGGGGCTGCGCCCTTGTGCGCCAGCGCAGCATTTTATGATTTTCATTGTAGGAAGCAACGTCAACAAAAATTCAAGCCCATTTACTTAAACCTTTGGAAGACTTGGGCCTTTTGTGGATGAAGCTTTTGTGAGGAACTGGGGGGTGCTGGTGCTGGCGCTGGTGCTGGGGCTGGGGCTAGGGCAAGCGCGGGCGCTGGGGCTGGGGTGGGGGTGGGGAGTGGCTGGGGCTGCTGGGGCTGGGGCTGGGGCTGCGGGGCTGGCTGGGGCTGGGGATGGGGCGGGCGCTGGCGCGGGGCTGGGGCAAGCGCGGGCGCTGGGGCTGGGAGCTGCAAATTTAACCAAACACATTGCGAGGAGAGGCTCGCTCGAAGCGAAGATTTGAAAACATCCGATTCGACCAATCCCATCTGCGAACCGATTTTGCGATTTGAAGAGATTGGAGGGCACTGCTGTGGGCTAGTTTATTGCAAGCAGGAGCATTAGCAACCTTTGCGATTCCGCCTTAGACGAAAAGTTTCAAAACTAGGGACCAGGGCAGCCCCCTTATAGAGGGAGTTGTCTTGGGCGCCACGCTGCGCTGGCGAACCCTAAACCCTAAACCCTAAACCCTAAATCCTAAACCCTAAACCTCTCTTTCAAATGTATATTTAAATGTTAATGGCCTTAGCGATTTTTGTTGCGAGAAGGGCCCTGGGCAACCAATTTCGCAACAAAAATCGCTAATTTTGCAGACCTTTCCGGCCTGAGGTCTGCAAAATTAACGATTTTTGTTGCGAGGACCGCCGTGGGCAACACAAATCGCTAATTTTGCAGACCTTTCCGGCCTGAGGTCTGCAAAATTAACGATTTTTGTTGCGAGGACCGTCCTGCGCAACAAAAATCACTAATTTTGCAGACCTTTCCGGCCTGAGGCCTGCAAAATTAGCGATTTTTGTTGCGAGGACCGCCTGCACAACAAAAATCGCTAATTTTGCAGACCTTTCCGGCCTGAGGTCTGCAAAATTAGCGATTTTTGTTGCGAGGACCGTCCTGCACAACAAAATCGCTAATTTTGCAGACCTTTCCGGCCTAAGGTCTACAAAATTAACGATTTTTGTTGTGAGGACCGCCCTGCACAACAAAACTCGCTAATTTTGCAGACCTTTCCGGCCTGAGGTCTGCAAAATTAACGATTTTTGTTGCGAGGACCGCCCTGCACAACAAAAATCGCTAATTTTGCAGACCTTTCCGGCCTGAGGTCTGCAAAATTAACGATTTTTGTTGCGAGGACCGCTCTGTGCAACAAAAATCGCTAATTTTGTATTCCTTTCCGGCCTGATTTTTGTTGTGAGGGGCTTGCGCGACCGCCATGCGCAACACAAATCGCTAATTCTGCAGTCCTTTCCGACGTGAGGTTTGCAAAATTAACGATTCTTGTTGGGATGTGGCTTGCGCAACGAGTTTTGGAGTATAGTAGTGGCTTCTAGTGTTTAGGGCATGTTTGGTTGGCCTTTAGGGTTTAGGAAGAAAGTGTATATTTTCCTAATATTTTGGGATTCTTTGGGCGGGTGGGTTTTTTACTACTACACTGCTGGCCTAGTGATTTCTTAGCCCAGCTAATCGTAAACCCTAAACCCTAAACCCTAAACCTTAAACCGTAGTTCAGTATAGACTGGGGTTTAGGCCTTAGGCCTGCGTTGACCTGAAGATCCTCCGCTTCTCGGGCGTGCTACGATGCCCAGAAGTACCCTTAGGGATCTATAAGGGTTCCTTGAAGGGATCTATAAGGGTTCCTTAACGGGATCTATAAGGGTTCCTTAAAGGGATCTATAAGGGTTCTATAAAGGGTTTAGGGTTTCCGAAAATTAGGGGCTAGGATGCCCAGTAGTACCCTTATTCCCTTTTTGTAGTCCTAGGTTCCTTATAAAGGTACCCAATAATTACCGAAAAGGGAGCCCTTTTATTCCTAGGTTACTGGGCATCCTAGTCTAATGGAGCAGGCCTTAACTACCTTTTGCTTACCCTAAATTCGAAACTCCTTGCCTACACGACGCCCCCAAACCTAATGTAGGAACCTGATTAAGAATCCCTGGCCCTATAATCCCAAAAGAGTAGAGTTCATATGCCGAACCCCAAGATTAGGGCCAAGGTTTCTTAATCAGGTTACCATATTAGCTTCCACTGATACCTGCATACCCTGCCTGGACAGGCTCCTCATTATGATTTCCTTCTACGGTTAGTTCCCGAAAGTAGGGTCCCGGCTAGGCTCCTTTTCATACGGGAGCCCTACTTTTCGCGGGCCCGAAATTTGAGGACTATCTGCAAGTCCCCTCTAAGCCTAAGCCCTTCATGTCACGCCTCCGATAAGTTATCAGGTTCCAAAACCCAGCTTCATGACCTTATACCTTAAACCCTAAACCCTGCATGTGGCACCCTAAACTGAGCCCAAACCCTAATCACACCTCAGCGCTGCACCGACAAAGCTAAGTCTGCACACCCCGAGACGAGTTCTCAAGCTCATACACTAGGGGTTCTTATTCAGGGTTCTTAATGCAGTTCTACCAGGATGCTACTTTCACCCCTTATGGTGACCCTAAACCCTACAGCCCTAAACCCTACACCCCCAACCCCGAACCCCTAACTGACCCCTAAACTCTAAACCCATAAACCTTAAACCCTAATCCCTAAACCCTAAACCCCTAAACCCCTAAACCCTAAACCCTAAACCCTAAACCCTAATCCCTAGATCTCTTGAAGAGGAGTTCTCCAAGCTCGTCACCTCTCCGAAGCTCAAGTTCTGGATGAGCCAGCTGGAGTTGCTAAGCCATGTTGAGTTTAAGGTTTTACCTAGAGCCCCCAATTACCCTATAATGTACCCTTAATACCCACAATTAAGGACAATTCAGGACCATAAGGGCTCCATTAAAGGGCCACTGGGGGGTCCTGGTAGGGTCATCGAATGTAGAATTTAAGGTTTGAGGGGTTTTGGTTTTAGGGCTTACAGAGCTTAGAATTTAGGGTTTTAGGGTGTTTAGAGTTTATTGTTTTGGAGCTTTAGTGAGTTAGAGTTCAGGTTTAGTGTTTTAGGAAATTGGGGTTTAGAATCTAGGATCTTAGTATGAGCGTTTGGGGTGTTGGGGTCTAGGGTATGCAGTGTAGGGCCTTGCTGCTTTTTTTATGTAAAGGCCTTCCAGAATTTCATCGGGCATTTTTACGGTGTCTTCTTCTGGGTTCCATGAAGAATTCAAGTTGTAATTCAAGCTTAGGAAAGATCGCCTGGGTGTTGCTGTGTTTAGGGTAGATTTGCATGGGGTCTCTAAGAGTCCGGGTTTGTAGGGTTGGGGGTTTGGGGGAACCAGGGATTTGAGCGTTTCGAGCAATTTGGGGTTGATTGGTGGTTTGGGCAGCGGGTTCGGGGTTGGTGGCTTTAGGATTTAGCATTGGGGGTTTCGTGGTTCCGGGTGTGGGTTTATCGGTTTATGGCATATGGTTTAGAGTTTAGGGCGTTCACTTTAAGCCCCATGTTGCCATGATTCTTTCCGATCTTGCCCAGCAGTTGCAAACCCATAGCGGCCACACGATGCCCTTGAGCTTCAGAAACGCGTTCTTCCCGCGCTCATTATGGTTTAGTGTTCTAGGATCAAGATAAAACCCCGAAACTAAGCTGAAAGGAAGGTAAGAAGCTGCGGATCCCATTGCAAAGGACCCCAAAGACACAGGTGTCATCAATCAGAGATCTACATTAGCTTAAAGCCTTGCAAACCACTGCAAACACTCAACACAGGGCATTAATGCAGACCCCCAGCAAACCTCCAAAGCCCTAGCAACTCCGCTGACTGTCAAAAGCCCAAAACCTGAGCCCGATCCGAAGATCCCTTTACAATAAGCCTTTAACCCGAAGCCCTTGACCTGTGTAAAAACTACCTTTATAGAACCCTTGATGGAAAGGGCTTTACAACCTAAAAACCTCGTACAAGCAAACGATCTCTTGAAGGAGCTCACTCCCGAAGACACCTTTAGAAGCTGTCCCAAGGCTTAGGTAGCCCGAAACATCCCTAAGCCCTAAATCCCGAACCCCTAAGCTAAGAGAACCTTCTGTAAGTATATACTCAAGTAGTATATGCATATGTATATGTATATATGTATGTGTGTGTATGTTTATACATATATATATATATGTATATGTGTATATGTGTACATGTGTTTGTATATGTATATATATATATATATATATGTGTATGTATATGTATATGTGTATGTATATGTATATGCATATGTATATGTATATGTAGATGTAGATGTAGATTTAGATGTGTTCTGTACGCACTACAGCAGAGGCTGGAGTACCATGATCTGCTGAGTCTCTTCGAGTTCCTTGCTGCTGGGCCTTTTTCGACAAGTTTTTTCTTAAGGTTTCTTACAGGTTGAAGGTTTTTCCTGCGGAGAATGTTCCTTCGATTGACAGGTTTCGGGTTTACGGGCTTGGGGTGCAGGGTTTAGGTTTCTACAGGGTGCATAAGGGCTCTTTAGGGTTAGGGTTCATGAGTTCTAGAAGGGAGTTCTTCGGTACGTATTTGTGTAGTATGAATGGCCCTTCCATCTACCCTCTTTGTGTCCTACAAAAGCCCATTATGTGGTACCAACTACCCCTATTTGAGGTTATAAGGAGGGTCCTGGTACTACGCAGAAGAGGGGTACACTTGACGTTTTAGTATAGTCTGTTAAAGAAAGAGCGACAGATCTTTCTTTCTCAAGGCCGCCAAGGAAAGCCCAGGATAATGGAGATGAGATGACCCTAAACCCCATGTAAAACCTTAACGCTCTAAAACCCTAAACTAAACGCTAAAACGAAGGATAATGGAGATGGCCAGATCACCTTACAAGAGTTCATCGAAGGCAGGGCACGAAATCTTGGAGTCAAAAAAGGTTCCGACCAAACGGGGGGAGGTTTAGGGTTTAGGGCTTGGGGACTAGGGTCCAGGGTTTAGGGTCCTCTGGTGCATCGTATTGTCTTACCGGCGAAACGGGGTTCTGCAGGTGTTCAGGAATTGAGGGTTTGCGATTCTTAGGTGGTTGAAAGGTTTTGTGCTTTGTAACACCTAACCGTTGATATTGGAGGAGCTAAGGAGCCAGGGATGATGATAATCCCTATTAAATAAGGAGCTAAAGAGCCAAGGGAACCCCAAAACCACTGGCTCACCTAAACCCTACCCCCAAATCCCCATGGGCCCCATAACCCTAAGCCCCGAGACCCCTATAAGCCCTAAACCTCTATAAACCCTAAACCCCTGAACCCGAAACCCTAGACACTCTTACAGTTGGGGACTCTGGGGTTGTAGGGTGAGCAGGAGTTTAGTGATTAGGGTGCAGGGTTTAGGATTGCGTTTGTTTGAGGTATCAGAGCAGATAAGGCTCTAGGGTAAGAAAATTTCCGAAGGACAAGACTGAGTGACAAGACTGTCCACGTCGCTGTTGGGGTTTAGGGTTGAGGGGTTCAGGGGTTTAGAGCTGATGGACATCGTTGTTGCTGATGGGGGGCGAGGGGACCCCAAACCCTAAACCCTAAACTTTGCGAGTGGGAACTCTAAACCTTAAACCCCTAAACCCTAAACCCTACGGTGACAGCGACGAGCACTATCAGCGAGTCTTGTGGCACACAAACAGAGCGAGAGTTGAGATCCCAGGCCCTACTTGGAGGATCATGGGACTTAGTAAACTCTTCGGGTTCCTTAAAGGGCTCCTTAAAGGGCTCCTTTAAAGGGATCTTTAAAGGTTCTATAAGGGGTGTTAAGGTCTACTTAAAGGTTCATGGGACTTAGTAACTAGGGTTATTCTTAAGGCAACTCTACTTATAGTTACCTATAACCCCAATTAAGGTACTTATATCCGTGATTAGTAAGTCCCATGATGCTTTAAGTAGCTAAGGACATCAAGGGAATCAATTGCATTGTTTCAACGCTTCCCATCATGGAGGATGGGGACATTTCTCGGCAGGAGCGGTCGTGGCCACGCAGGGCGCCCTAAACCGTAAACCCTAAACCAGCAGGACGCATTTCAATCTCCTCGGAGGTCGTGCTCCTGCATCCCTTCTTGCATTCTCGGAGGATCATGGGACGTAGTAAGTATGGTTGTACGTACCTTCATTGGGGATATAAGTAATATGAGTACAGCTACCCTAGACATATAACCATAGTTACAACTTGGAGGATCATGGGACTTAGTAAGCATGGTTATAAGTTCCTGAATTGGTGATATAAGTAATTAATTTGAAACGCTGCGCGTCGTCCGCCTCGGCGCGGCCGTACGCGCATGCGGCGAGTGGCTACTATCTGCAGCAAGCTCTTGTAGGAAAAAAGTCAAGTTTAGACTGAGGCTTCTGCAGTAGGTTTTCTAACACCAGAAAGAGATATTCAGGCTCAGAAACGAATAAAGGGTTTTAGGGTTTTCGGGGGTCAGTGGTTTAGGGTTTGGGGTTTTGGGCCTTAAGATGCAGGGGTTTAAGGGTCGAGGCTTAGGGGGTTTAGGGTTCTGGATTTTAGGGTTTAGGGCTTTAGGGTTTTGGGGCTTAGGGCTCTAGGGTTTTGGGGATTAGGTTGAGGGGTTTTGGGGTTTGGGGCCTTAGGGTTGCGGGTCTAGGGCCGAGGCTTATGTGCGTTCAGGGTTTTAGGACTTAAGGTTTAGGGTTCACGGCTTTAGGGTTAGTTAGTTAAGACGAGGTTGCACAAATTGGGTAAAGCATTGGGACCAGGGGTTTAGGATAAGGTTTCAAGTTCTTTCGGTGCATACAGGGGTGTTGTGCTGAGGGCGTTAGGATTTAGGGATTTTTTGGTTTCGGGTACGCTAGTTTTTCTTGCGGCAGCCTGCATGGTTCAATCTACTGTTGATGGACAAAAATCCTGCATGGTTCTAAACTATGGCAACTATGGAACATTCCTTAATACTGGGCACTGCAGGATTTTGACCATCAACCGAAGTTAATGAATAGGACAGCCTTCCCCTAACCCCCTAAGCCGTAGACCTTGAAGCCCTAAAACCCTAAGGCCGAAGGCCTTCATGCTTTACCCCCAAACCCCAAGGCCCCACGCCCTTACCCCCTATGGGTGTAGGATTAGAAATTTAGGTTTGAAACTCCCCTGGTACTGCAGCCTTACAGGCGAGCCCCAATTTTTCAGGCTGGGGTCAGGGTGTAGGGTTAGGAATTCAGGTTTGAAACTCGCTTGGTACTGCAGCCTTTAGCGAGCCCCAACACATAAAGATGCTACATTGCAGTCCCGTGTCGTCGAAAACTCCAGAAAGCTCGCACCTGTCAGCGAGCGGAGGGGCGGGAGGGAAGGGGGGAGGGGGGGGGGGAGGGGGGTAGGGGGTGATTCCGTAAACCTCTAAAGGGGTAGCTCTAACAGGTACCTACAGCAATGGCTGCATGCTCATACATATACATTCCGCTGCCCATTGGCTCACAGTGGTTTTACCATATTGAGACAAGACAAGCTCTCCTTGCGTAGCAAGACAAAACAACTACTGTCCGTGTGCAGGGCGCTGCCCTTTGATCCTTAGGGAATAAACTGGTCATACACCTCCTACAAGGAGCATTTCCTTGTGGGTGTATCGGCTCAGTTTTCTGGTAGCGGAGCCCGGAAAGGGCCGCCCGCCTCCCAAAGTCCGCTACAGCGGTCGGCCTCGCCGAACGCTTAACCAAGCGGATAAGAGGCAGCACAATGTCGAGCTCGCATAGCGAAGCCGACGACAGTTCCCAATCCTCCGGGGGATATGAGAACGAAGAGCCCTCCCAAGGTCCAGCCACTTATGTCGCACAGTCATATGCAACATCTGACCGCATGCTTGCATCATTAGGCATAACGCCCAAGATCGCGCCTGCCTATGATGGCACCACGTCGTGGTTTGAGTATGAACAGTTGATTGACGACTGGTGCGACATAACAACGCTGGATGACACCAAAAGAGGTCCGTCTCTCAAGACGATGCTCTCCGGATTGGCCGCAGTACAAAAGGAATCACTGAACCGAGAAAGGCTTGCAGCCCCAGATGGAGTAGATTACTTCAAGAAGAAGATGCGTCCATTTTTCGTGAAAGGAGAACAGTACGTTTTCCTGTGGCGTTTCCTCGGCCTATTCAAGGCATGGAAGGGCAACCAAGACTTTGTGACTTGGATTGCCAATTTTGAGATCGTGCTACAGCGCGTGAAAAACTCATGGATGGATCTCTTACCAGAGATAGCTCTGGAGGATGCCCATCCAGATTTCATGCAAGCTGTGCAGGTAGACCAAACCTTCTTGCGCATGCAGGATGCAGCCGACAGAGACACATATGCCGCACGCTATTTCGAAACATGGAACAAGGAACGCCTTGACAATCATCGAATAGCGTTTCCTCTGAACGATAATCTCCTAGCTCTCCTCTTCCTAGTGCAGTCCGACCTAAATGAGATGCAACGTGAGAGGTTGGTAACAGCATTGACCAACCAAGGTCCCCGAATTGAGACCTACACGTACCCTGTGGTACGGCAGACCATGTTCGATCAGTTCTCAACGACCAGAACTGGTCTGCAGGATCCCAATATTCGGCACTCTTCTCACAAGAAGGACCGCCATGGAAGGAGAGACCAACGCCGCAAACGCGGAGGTCGAAACTTCCTCATCCTCGATCAGGGTGAATACGATGGAGTCGATGGATTCTGGCTCCAAGACGAAGACACCCTTGAGGAAGGCTTTCTTGCCGCCGAGGATGAAGAAGCTGTCTTCTGGACAGTTGATGACCATGAGGCCTTCGTTGCAAGGAGATTCAAAAAGGGAAGAAGACCAAGAATGCGTCCCGGATCACCGGGAAGAGCAAAGGGTGGCAAGCGAAAAGGACGTGGCCGTTTTAGGTCATACCGCGGAAAAGGGAGAGCCAACCAGGCAGAACATGATCCAACTGATTCCAGCTATTTCGGTAAAGGTAAAGGAAAGGAAAAAGGAAAAGGTGGAAAAGGCAAAGGAAAAGGAAAGGACAAAGGAGATAAAGGAAGCTCCTTCAAAGGTACAAAGGCAAAAGGCAAAGGTAAGGATACAGCTAAGTCTGCCTCCTTACAAGGAGACCAAACTGGATCTACACAGGCCTATGAAAGTTCCACCGCACCGAGCTGGGATTCATGGTATGAGGACAGTTATTATACTGACTCCAGTTGGAATTATGCCGCTTATAACGATCAAACGTCTTATACATACTATGCATCACACGCCTCACGAAGAAAGACACGGAGAAAGAAGAGAAGAAATCAGGCAGGATCATCAGGTAGAGGCACAGATCCGAGCGCGCACCAAGAACCCGTGTACAACTCATCAGTGAGTTACGTGCCCCAGGTCTTTGAACCATCCGAGGGGCAAGGTGTTGAAACTGCAACAGCGGTGTTTCCGTTGCAGCACACCGTCCTATCTGCTCTCACAGAGCGGATCAATCTTGATAAGAACCCTACCTTTGTCATACTTGACTCAGGTTGTACTAGGGCTATGGGTTCCCGCTATGCGGTGAACAGGCTTATCAAGGCCGTGAAGCAACGTGCCCCAGGCATGATTGATTTCACTTTCTCACCTTCGAACACGAAGTTCTCTTTCGCAGATAGCGAAACAGCTCTTATCAAGGAGCGTGTAACTCTATGGTTCAACACAACTCCAAGAAGAGATACAACCATAGAAGTTCTGGATCAGGGGAGAGTTCCCATTTTGTTCTCCATCGAACAGATGAGGAATCTAAGAATGACCCTCGAGTGTAGTCCCACAGCTGACCTAGCAACGTGTGAAGCTTTCGGTTTGTATAAAACCCCTCTTCCGATTAGTACCAATAACCATTTGGTATTGGACCTTCTAGGCTTCACTTCCACCAGGAAGTATCTCCCTAAATCAGGTACGTCGTTCAGTGCGACAGAGACTGCTCTAGGAGCTAGGAAGCCAAAGGAAGAAGGAAGATCTTATACTAGGATCCCGGAAGGTCGCTGTCCAGCCTGCGCAGGACAGAAAAGGGCTCATACGTACCTCAAAGGTTGCGACAAGGCACCTGAGGGAGCAGCTGATCCACCACCGAAGGGCATTCTAGGTAAGAAGAAGCCTCTTCCATCTGATCCGGCAGAATCATCTGCCAAGAAACCCGATCCACCAGAACTATCTGGTGATGCTCCTGAGCCTTCCGAACCGCCGGAACCATCATCAGGCTCTAGAGACAAACCTGCAGAATCATCTGCACCGCACGAACCTCCAGAAGAAGAAAGAATTGAGGTTCCACCTGCGAAGACAAAGATTCCAAAGGGTCTTAAAAACCTTCTGAAGAAAACCCGCAAATATGCGGTCAAACCTCCTGTTGAAGAGAAGTCTACAGTCCCAGGAGCTGATGACGGGACGGAGGTAAGACCACTTGAGTCAAGAGAATACCCGGCTCCTGGTACAGACTCACCTACAGGTGAAGAGATTGTCGCAGAACCATCGCCATCTCTTCCCATTGCTCTTCGCAGGATTCATGAGAAGCTTAAGGACCCTGTAGAACTCTATAAGCTTCACCTTAAGCACCGTCATATGAGTACGGATCAGTTCAAGCGACGCACGAAAGCCTTACAGATCCCAAAGGAGATATATGAGCTATATGACCAACTGGTCAAAAAGTGTTCAGCCTGTCAGGAACACGTGAGAGCTCCTTCAAGAGCGAAGATTTCCGGTTTAAGATCAGAGACTTTCGGTGATCTCACCTTCGTAGATCACGGTGAGCTTCCAATTCCCGGCAAGAATAGTCGCTTAATATTTCTTATTCTCTATGACGGAGCAACAAACCTGTTGACTTCCGAAGTAGTCCAGGATAAAGAAGAGCATACTACAATGTCGATTATGAATGACTACTTTGAGAAATTTCAGATCAACCCAAAGGTTGTAGTTGGAGATCAAGCATTCATGACTCCAAAAATGGAGGCTTATTACAATCGGCAGAATATCAAGCCTGTAGCAACAGGACCTGGAACACCATGGCCCAACAGGGCCGAAGCTGCTGTAAGATTGCTGAAGCATCAGATTAAAATCATACTTCAGATCCTGAAGGATGGTGACCCGCAGTATAACGGAATCACCATGAAGTATGGCAACCTCGTTCGACAAGCATGTTTGGCAAGAAACTCTTCGATCACCTACGGAGGAGTTACTCCTTTGGAAATGGCCTTTGGTAGGCGTCCTCGAGATGTTATAACACCAGAGAACGCTGATCCCAATCAGTTGACAGGTAATCCAACGGATACGGAAGTCACTGCGAGAGCCATTAAGGAGCTTGCCAACAGGGCTTACCAAGAGGCACGCCAATCTGATGATCTGCGCAGAGATCTTGCGGCCAGACTGTCAATGAGCGAAGGACCTTTCTCTTTGGGAGATAAGGTTTTCTACTGGTCAGAGGATAAGTCTAAGATTGGATCAACTGGGTCCAAACATGGATCTTGGCTAAAAGGAAAGGTGATCTCCGAACTCGGAGGATCCATGGTAGGTGTGGATCTTGGAACACGCATCGTCCGCGTTAATATCTCAAAACTGAGGAAAAATTATGACATAACATCTGATGTGGAGATTCCTCTCGCGCCTGATGAGGAAACTCTGACGTCAGAAGGTTCTGATCACGCAAGTTGCATGGTCACCTTTGATGCTTCCCTGCAGTCGACAGACCTAACGGTTCCGCATCAAGAGTGTCACTGGCAGGTCACCAGCACTGGGAAGATTGACTTCCTAGAACTCTACGGTGGATCTCCCCGTATGAGTCACAAGGCTGCCCTGTCAGGTCTGCGAGTAGGTCAGCCAGTCGACTTGCGTAGTGGTCTAGATCTTGAGCAACCTCAAGGTCGCTCCAATCTTCTTAGGATCATCAAGGAACAAGAACCTACTATTATTGTTATGTCACCCGATCACTCTCAGTGGTCTAGCTGGTACTCACAGTGGAAGAAAGGCTCTGCCAAGAGACTTTCTGTTTTAAAATTCTGTGAATCGGTCGCAGACCACCAAATGAAGCTCGGACGTTACTTTGTTCTTGAGAACCCATACTACAGCAGGCTCTGGTCTTCACCAGAAGCAAAACGCCTGTTTTCCAACCGCAAGATCAGCTATGAGGTCTGTAACCTACAAGCCTATGGCATGAAAGATCCAAAAGGATACTATGAATCGAAATCCTCGATTTTCATGCACAACCTGCCACCGCAGGTTCTAACTCCTCTCCAGAGGCATTCTGCCAAAACGAAATCTCCAACATCTCCACCAGGAGACGAAAAGGGTATTCAAGGCTACGGTCTTAAAACGAAACTCGCACAAGTGTATCCTTATGAATTCTGTGAGACCTTTGCCTCGTGTTTGGCAAGATTCCTGAAGAGAGATGCATATGCATCTCATCTTTCTTTGGTCACAGACATGCTAGAATACTCTGGAGATGAATGCCTCCAGGGACTTTCGGAACTTCTTGACCAGGAGTATTCACTTTTGACAGCAAATCCTCTCAAGGATTCCAAACTCTTGCAAGATCCGAAAATCAGATCACTTGTTGCTAGAGTAAATTCCTTATCGAGTAAAACTGAATTACCATTGCATCATTCCAAACCATCACCGTCCCTTGATGCCTTGGTGTCAGACATTACTCGCCTTAGATCAAGACTCTTACCAGGGTCTGGTTTCGAACAGTGTACTCTATACAGAGGTACATTTGGAACAGTCAAAGCACTCACCAGTGTAACTGATGGCGTTCTTGTCTTCTGGAACAAGAAGAAGCCCAATTCGACTATGACGTGTTGCTTGCCGCACCAGGTTTCCTGGAATAAAGTACACCCATCAACCTTCTCGGGGGTGCTCTTCCAGATGACAGGCGGCAAGACTTCACCGTCCGTGCGAACACCGCCGGATGTTATCATGTCGGACGAAGAGGTTTCGCCGTCAGACCCGTCAGAACCCATGAGCACTAATCGTTCACGGATCACATCTGACGATGTCTCTATGCCGGAACCAGATCAGACGATGCCTCCCGGCACGCCGCCGTCGCGTCCTCCACCTCCCATACCTCCACCGCGACTACCGGCCGTTTCCTCCGATGAGCCCGTGGCTCCTGCTCGGGCTAAGCCTCGCGTGCATCCGCCTCCTCGCGTTCCGTCTCCTCGGCGTCTGGGGGGTGATGTGTCGCCAAGGTCTTCATCGGAAAGGAAAGTTTCGCCGCACAAACAGAAATCACCTTCACAGGTGCCGACACCAAAACCTAAACCGAAGGCACATCCACAGGGACCCATTCTTCCGTTACAACAAGATGAAGAAGATTCTGAAGAAGAACTGGTCCCGGACGACCCCGGACAACCGTCCGCTCCTCCTCACACCTCTGGTTCACCAGAACCGGAGAGCGATGCCGAGTCAGAAGACACAAGGTATTACTCTGATGAGGAAGGTGACCTGGTCGTAGATGAGAAGGACTGGATCCTTCTCACAGAAGAACAGAAACTGTGCAGTAACACAGGTTCTTTCTCCATGCCTCGGTACATGCATGGCGGACCCGTAGACATCAGAGAGGTAACATCAAGAGTGAGGTCAGACCGAACACGGTATAAACCCACCAAAAGGTTCCGATCTGACATCCGTGAAGAGTATGATCTTCTCACGGAAGAGGACAAGGCCTTATCCCTAAGTTCCCCCAGGAACTCAGCAAATTTGACCCAGAAGGCACAACGGAAGGAGGCAACCGCCAAGGAAAAGCGTGAGATGAAGAAACAGTTTGATGAAGCGAAAGCAGCAGAATATCAGAGCTGGCTAGACAATGATGTCTTTGAGCTCGTCGATACACGGAAACTCGGAAACATCCGAAATTATGTCACTGGTCGATGGGTCCTGACTCTAAAAAGAGATAAGGACGGAAACTTCCTTAAGTGCAAGGCCCGATGGGTCCTAAGAGGTTTCCAGGATCGACAAAAGGACATACAGCAAACTGATAGTCCTGCTGCGAGTCGCCCAGGTTTCCGCTTGGCGATTCAACTAGCAGCTAACAAGCTGTGGAGACTGACACACATCGACCTAAAGACTGCTTTTCTGCAGGGTGAAGCCTATGATGAGTCGAGAGACATAATCTGTCAGATTCCTCCTGAAGCAGGTTATCCTCCCTACATTGCAGCGAGGATGAAGAAACCCGCTTATGGACTTAACGATGCACCTCGAAGATGGTGGAACATCGTTGATAAGGCACTCCTGTCTTATGGCCTGGTGCCAACCCGTGCGGATCGCTGTACATATGTTCTGTATGGTAAGAAGTCTGCAACAGCAGATGCTGAGCTCAAGAAGTCTCAGCCTAAGACCATGGAATCAGCGATTGACTATCTCCTAGATCCCATAGCAGGCAACAATGCCAAGGGTAGACAGGTACATGGAGTAGTCTGTTTACATGTAGATGACCTGTGCATGGCCGGTGATGACACCTTTCGTAAGGCCGTGATTGAATCGATCAAAAAGGAGTTTGCAGTCGGTTCTGAAGACACGAACGATATTATGTTTGTAGGACAGAGATTAGTCTGGAAGGATGCTACAGCATCGGTACCAGCACATATCTCAGTAAATCAGAACCTAGCTGTTGAAGCTCTAGAGGAAATTGTTTTTGATAAGAAGCTCAACAATGAGCAACAATGCACACCACAGCAGCACACTGCTTACAGAAGTGTTTTAGGACAGATCAACTGGCTACAAAGCCGGACTCAAGCTCACATCTGTTATCGCTTCAGTCGGTGTGCGAGTAAGGCTGCCAAGCCTACTATCGGTGATATTCGAGAATTGAACAAGCTTGTTAGGATTTTGAAGTCTACTGAAGTAGAACTGCGTTTTTGGCCGCTGAAAGGAAATCTCAGAATCCTCGGTTACCCTGATGCTTCCTACAGGAACAATGATGACAAATCATCTCAGAGAGCACATGTTATTTTCCTTGCTGAAGATCGAAATCCAAAGCTAAAGGGAATGAAACAATCAGCAGCAGCTGCTTCTTCCAAGAAGAACGATTTCTCTGAATCCTCTATTAAGGAAACATCCTCGAGAGGTAGCCTGGTGGATTATGAGTCTCACAAGATTACGACAACCACAATGTCCACAACAGTGGCAGAGCTTAACGCACTGATGCGTTGCTTTGGTACTTGCCTGTTCCTCAAGGGACTTTGGGCAGATCTCTCATCAGAGACCGTACCCATACATATCAGAACAGATGCGAACAATCTTGTGACAACAGCAGGCACGACACACCTTCCAGAGCAGAAGGAAACTCACCACCTCATTCAGATGCTTCGTAAGGAATCCAACTCTGGATCTTTAGATGACCTAGCTCATGTAAGCTCGAAGTACTGCCTAGCTGATGCATTAACAAAGCACTCGGCGCAACCTGATGAGCTTATCAAGGCTCTGGAAACAGGAATTTACCAGAAACAGACATTCATCCACCCTTCCGTGAACTTCTTCAACATAAAGCTTTCACTGTTCGGTGGATCATAGACAATCTCCAGAATGCCGCCACAGCGGTAGCCTTCCTTGGAATTGATATCTCAACAGAGATTTACCGATTATTTTACTGCCAAGGAATATGGTGGTAGTCTCGTTTGCTGGTAGCACAACCATGTGCTGGATTTTCTATTTAGACTGTTTTCCGTCTAAAAGAAAATTTGTGTCTGCGAGCTGCGTTTTCATTAAGATCGGACATGTTCATGAGAATTATATGTTCTGTATCATCCGCAGCCGCTTTCAGCCTCGAGCCTCACAGCAATCAGCCTTTCGGGCTAACCAAGCGTTCCTGATCCTGTTTGGTCATTGTGCCGTAATGAGCACACGATCAAACTTCCGTAGCCGTGATGGACACGCCCTACCCAGGGCAGTGCAGGCGTACCATGAGCGACATCCACACATGGATAGCTCGTACCCCGAGTCTCGTCGGGAAGCATCACGTCGAAACACCGAACACGGTGGACACCGAATTCACAAACGTGAGAAAAATCATGAGCCTCAATTCATCATCATGAATCACCAACAGGTGTTCAATCCGCATCCAAGAGATCTTGCTCAATTGATCTCACAATATGGCCATGCGAGTAGAGCAAGGCTCACTCTAAACTCCAGACATGGAGTCAGGCTCTATGAAGGAGTCCTTCAAGGACCATGGGACAACAGTCCCCTTGTATACTGGGATAACAATGTCGGTAATCACGCTCGTGATCCACACCAGTTCTGTACGATGCTTGCACAACACCTTCAGACAGGCCTCCCACTGGAGGTAGAACAATGTGTGAGCCTTGATGGATCCGGAGAATATGACTATTCCTCCTCAGTGCCAAAACTGGCAGATGTAACAGGTCTCTCACCAGAGATGTGCTTCCACATTCTTTCCAAGACCAACAGAGTCGGAAGGTGGTTGGCACACTCAACAAGACACCTTCAGAACCAGCGCCCAGATCTCTTTGCTGGCCAACACAATTATCTTCTGGACATGTTCAAGTTGGCCGATGCAGAGCTCGCACAGTATACACCACAAGAGATCGCGCTTGGTGTCCTCCTCAACACTAAGTCTAGGTTTGTGGTCACCATGGTTTATAACAAAGATGGCAAGGCCGAAACCACAGATGCCGCCGTTAACATCCCACCGGATGCAAATGTGTTGACCATGAGCAAAATTTTCCTTTCGGCAGTGGGAGGACACGGTTCACGACGAACTCTACCAAGAGCTGAAGAACCAGATCCTGAAGAAGAGAGACCAAGGTCACACATGACCATCTCAGACTTCATGGCAACGGGGAGCAATCCTGTGCAGTCCCATGCACAGCGTCTCTCCACTAACGCGCCAAGGCCCGTCGGCATGGAGGATTTTGTTCGACAGAACAACCCTTGTTACATCATGCATGCCACGGACCTACAGGCATTATCCTCAATCCTGAGGCACGGTCTGGTACCATCAAACCTCCTAGCGCAGGTGGTCACAGCACCAGATTTCCAAGCGCTTGTGAATGAAAACAGTCGTTCCAACAGGGACACTGTTCAGTTCTCAACGCTAAACCTGGCGAATCCTAATCCGACCATGTTGCGTGCCAACAAGGCACTGCTTCTGGTCTTCGATGCAAATAACGTAGTAAACGAAGTCACAAACCTGTGGCAGTCGCAAGTAGGGATGTTTGCTACACCAGATGTAGTGCATGCCCGTACTCTTAGCGCCGTATTCGCACCCTCTGAAACACTCTGGGTATCATCGCAATACGATGAGCTCAAGAGCATCGGACCATGGTGGGCAGACCATTGCTCCGAACAGATGCCGTCAGCGACTTACGAGTCGAAGAAATGGTGCGCAAATTACGGCCGAGAAATCGAATCGGCACTTCGAAAAGTGGCAAGGCGAAATCTGCCACCAGAGCCTCCCAAGGCTAGATCTTCTCACAAGAAGTCTTTTTCTCTGCCACAGACAGAGGCTGACACAGCTCCAAACCTGGAGCAAACCGCTTCTGCAGGTGAGGTACCTCCGAAAACGGAGACTACTGCAAAGGAGATCCATCCGAGATCCAAGCTCGCCCGGCAGGCCGAGGCTGACAAGGATCCGGACAGTCTTATGGGACAGCTCTGGAACTCCGACGGCACCAGAAGCGCCACCGAAGTTCTTAAGATAACGACAGGTCACAAACCTCCAGAACCTGTTCAGGATACTTCCGCCAACGTAGTTCCTCCCAAGGAAGAATCTTCTGGAACAGAGACGGAACCTGAGGAACCGGATCCTAACCAGGATCGTGACGAAGAATCAGACGATGAATCGGCATCAAGTGAAAAGAGCTCAAAATCTTCGTCATCCTCAGAACTCCGAGTTGATGTTAATCCGTCTCACAAGACGAACTCTGCACCTGCAGCGTCGGAGGAAAAGAAAGAATCTCCCACGGAAGAGATCACAGAGAAACTTAAGGAGGTCAAACTTGACCAACCAAAGCCTGAAACAGAATATGTTCAGAGTTCAGACGAAGAGCCACAGAAACCAAAATCTCCTAAAAAGGAGAAGGAGAAATTCCTAGTTCTCTTCGATCCTGAAACAGAAAGTTATTATCGAGTCAACAGAAGCAAGCTCAACCTCGAATACGAGGAACCTGCTGATGAGGAAGATCTCGTAAGAGAACATGAGCGCATCAGCGCTCGACTTCGAGAAAATCGCAAGCACCGAATCTCGAAGTCATCGTCTAACCCGGCTATGCAACAGGAAATGAAAGAGAGAATCTGGGTTAGTCGATGGAATCGAAAAATCCGAAGTCCACTCATGATCAAAGATTCTGAGGCTCCTGACGAAGAGGAGTGGGACAGACCCAGAGAGTCGGCATCTTCCTCCTCTGCACCTCCTACCAAGGAGAGATTTGTAGGAGTACGCAGGACAGCCATGAGTCTTAACCAAAGGATACGGCTGATGACACGACCAGATAATCCTCTCTGCGATCTTTGCAACCAGCCTACAGGCTATTTTTGCTATTCCTGTGGTACGATTGTATGTGCAGACTGTCGACTTACCCCACAGGGTAAACAACAGATGTGCGAGTGCGTCTTGCCAATCGATTGCCTCGAGACCTCTAAGGTGTCAGCAGGAATGACATCAGAAGAGCGTCAGTTTTTATACGAGGCCATCCTCACACCTGAGGACGTAGATTTGGCAGTCCAGAAAATCAACATGTACTGTGACCACGCAAGAAATCTGTTCATGAGAGACCATCCAGGCGTTGATCCATGTAGCTTTGATGATATTAGGAATAATCCTCCTAATACTTACGCCAGCTCCACAGAGGCTCCAACCCTGGAGGAATACAAGAGCATTAACAAGAGTCACATCAATATCAAGGACTCCAGAACAAGCCACCCGGCTTCTTTTCTCTCTCTTACTGGCTACGAAGACAAACTGGTGCTCGACGCACATTACGAGATAGTTCGTAATAGGATGGCCGGTGTTAACGAAAAGAGAGAACACATAGAGGGCTCAAACCCAGACAGCGTATCACTAAGCCTAGTGGTATGCAACTGGGGAAATATGGATCGAGCGCCGGTGCCAGCAGGGAATCCCAAAAAGAAACTCAAACCTGAGAAGGGATTCGATTACCACCCTCTTATTGACATGTGCTTCAACAATTCAGCACATATTACCCTCGTACTCGAGGCAGGAGCACTTGCGTCAAAGTATTCGATCGCAACCATGCGACAACATGAATACAGAGGGATGCTAATCCATTCTCCTCCCAAGGAGCCTGAGGCACCCTCAATGTATATTGGAGTCAAGGGTGACCCAACAACAGACATCTCTCTCGTCCACCACTTTTACCGTCACCGAACAATGAAGCCTAAGGCTGGTGGTCCCAAGAAGCGACTGTGGGCATGCCACGGTGCGGTATGCCGCCTCACCTTTGGGTACCACAGTACCATCAAGGAGGCAAAAGAATGGGTCCACCCATATTCCGGCCAGAGGATGACGAGAGATGAGTACATGAAGATTATCGGATATGACCCTCTCAAGGGTAAAAATCCTGACAAGGATGGACCCACTGATGGCTCTTACCTCTCACCAGAGGCGTGTCTGACAATGTCGGACCTCGACCCTGCGCCGGTTCTCTGTGAATGGAACGGCCATGTCGAGGGTGATGAGCCACCAGAGGAAGACTTTGAGTCATACGCAGAGATCTTCTCACAAGAAGCATCAAACGATCTTGACGAGATGTGGTGTACAAAAGGGCCTTACAAGGTCATCACCATCGCGATCGTCCATTTCAACTCATACATGACTCATAAGGAAGAACAGAGGCGCGAACTGGTGAACGCGTTCCTCAACGAGGTTCTCCCTTTTAAACCGGATGTAATTGCGGGGGATCTCAATAATATTGCGTCGAGGCTCACCTTAAAAGGTGGAGACGTTCACCCGCGAAACGGTTTGTTTTCTCTATACCTGGAGAAGAAACTTGCAGCATTCAACAGAATAGCAGGAAGGCACTCACAAGTGCGACACCTCTGCTTGAACAACTCTGACCAGCACAGACTGGCACGTGCAGATCGTCTACCGCCGGACCCGGCGAAGAAAGTTGCTGACCTCGACTGTATCAACAGTTATATCCTTGACTGGAGCAAAACGCCGCACACGGCGTCACCTAGTCCAAGAGATGCTACACCTGCCGCCGAAAGAACATACTGGGAACGAGTCTCAGATATGTGGCAGGACATGAACAGAAACAGGGATATCGATATCCGTCTGTTTGTCTCAGTCAAGCAGTACTATTCAACTTTTTCTAACCTTGACCTCTGGTTGAGTCCCTCTGACAAAGATTGGCACAGCCCTTTGGGCTTCACGATACAACCAATCCTTACAAAAGGGAAACACAACCGGTCAGATGCCCAGGTTCAGAAGATCGCTAACAAGCGACAGGCTTACAAGCAGCGTAATGCTGAATACTGGGATTACAAAGACTCATTTGTGTATTCATCCGGCAACAGCTGGTACGACAAACAGCAACCACAAGGTAGCTATCACAGATATGGAAGATTCTGGGAAAGGCCAAGGCCTGAACGTCCCAGCGAGCCTGAAGGCCCTCCTCCAAGAAGGAGCCAGGCATCATCGTCCTCTTCACAACAAGATCTACCAAGATCAAGGTCCAGACCTCAAAGAACCAATATTGTTGACAAGCTCAACATGTCTTTAGAGGAACTGGACACACTTGAGGAACAACAAGAAGAAGAACACTCTCCAACAAAGAGTGATATTGAAGAGCACGAACGAGAAACATCAAATCTGATGTCTGCTCAAAGAGATGAAGACGAACAAGAGGACGAATCCTCCAGCCGGAGGAGAAGAAGGAAGGCATCACGCCCACCGTCTGCTCCGAGCGGCAAGGCACTCAGAACAGCTGCCACAGCAGCGGGGTTGTCGGGCTGGTTCGGACACCGTAATCAAGGCGGTGCAAACGCAGAGTCTATCAAGACTGATGAACCTTCACTTCCCAACTCACTAACCAGTGAGCAAGACTTCTCCGTCTTCAGCATCGCGTGGAATGTGTTTCTGCTGCTAATGGGCCTACACTGGATGTGGAAGCAGCTCACCAGGGCTCCCATCAGATGTATGGACCGCCAACAATCAAATGCAAAAGCAGCAGCGAAACGACCACCACCATTTCTCGAACCCGAGAATGAACCACAGACGCGTGAACCTTTAGGACCCAACAGGGTCAATTCTGGAGAAACAACGGATTTGCGACCTGTGTGGCACACTTCCCGAAGCGAAGTCTACCATCTTTCAGACAGCTGTTACCAGCTCAAGCAAGCAAAAGATGTTTCAAGGAAGGTGCTGTGTAAAACCTGCCTCCAGGCAGTACAAGTTGCGGAGATTCGCAGGAACGATCCTTTTCAAAGAGGTGATACACGATCACGTGGCACCGAAAGGGACATTGAACGGTTTCAAACCTATGACGATGCAAGTACTACTCCTCATATGAGGCAATTATTCAGTGATGCATTGCATTCACAAATGGCCGAAGAAGCCATGCAGATTACCTATACATCAATCCCGAAGGGATCCTCGGCAAGAGCCAGAGGTACATCTGCACTCGCAAGTGCCTCATCGTCGTCAGTGCCCAAGGCAATGCCACCAGTGCCTAACAAGGCAAACATGTCACCTCCGCCTAAGTCTCCTCCGCCAAAGGCGAAAGGAACAGTACCTTCAGATCCTCCGAGACCAAAAGGTCCTACCAGAAGAGGAGGTCAAAATCGGCGCATTCAACGAAAGGCAGCTAGAGAAGCCCATAACAGTGGACTCTGCAACCATGCAGACGCTGCACTTGGCGAAGCCAATCAAGGCCAGGCCATTAACACTATGTGCCGAAACATGGCAGTAAGACACGTCAGCTCTATCGATGCAACGGTAGAAGCAGCCGAGCAGTTTACGCAACGCGTGCAACAGCATGTAGAAACATATGATGAAGAGGAACCGTGGAGCACGGAGTTTCTACCAGTCGTGGAAGTCCTATTCAGGAACTTGAGCAGCGACGAAACAACTGTCATACATGACAATCATACGGCAACTATGCCTATTCAGAAATATCTCGACCTCCTCAGAATCGCACAATCATTGCGAAACTCTATCCAGAGAGACAAGGAGGAAAGAAAGGATCATCTTGACACCATCCAAGATACTCTATCCAGAGTGGAAATCCTTCTAACAGCACTGAAGGACTCAAAAACAGTCTTCAATCAATTGGTCCATTCCTCACTAGAGATAGAGCGAAGACATAAAAACCTCAAAAATGTCCTTGAGACACTTTTTGACGACCAAAGCTCTGAGGAAGACCAGTCAGAATCTGACCATGAAGAAGTCCTAACTCCTTCTGCAGCACAGTACTGGAACAGCCTTCATGCCCACGCCTTATCTCCCTCAGGAGATGAAAGTGAAAGATCATGGGCGTCCTCAGACGGACAGCTTGAAAGAAGAAGGGCCGAACGGGCAAAGGCTAAGCAGCCACAACCGGCTAAAGCCGAGGCAACTCCAATCAGCTCACAAGCTGCACCAAAGGCCGAGCCAAAGGCGACTACATCCAACCATGGATATGACACTGCAGACGCCGCCTTCACCAGGGCTGAGAACAGATTACTCGGAATCTTTTCAAGTTCCGAAGAAGATCACTCAGACCCGGATGAACCACATCCGAACGTCTATGCTCGAGCCTATGATCCAAACCTGGATCCGAATCTGAGATAAGAAAATTCTCAGAGTTTCACAACAGTGACTCACAAAGCTCTAACAAGAGCACAATGAAGGGCTGCATAATTCGGTAGAAGAACATTACCAGACCTGATCTTGTACAGATGATCTCTCTGACCAACATGCATGAGTGTGTGCAAAAGGAGTGACCTCAACAGTGTACTTCAGTGCTATACCTAGCATAAACAATATGCTGTTTTTATCATGAGTCCAAACTCCGCAACTGTGACAGTGGGCATAATAGTATATGTGTGAATGTGCGGCCATGCTTCCGGTAAAAGAAAATTAGTGTCTGTTTGTTTCCGTAAACCTCTAAAGGGGTAGCTCTAACAGGTACCTACAGCAATGGCTGCATGCTCATACATATACATTCCGCTGCCCATTGGCTCACAGTGGTTTTACCATATTGAGACAAGACAAGCTCTCCTTGCGTAGCAAGACAAAACAACTACTGTCCGTGTGCAGGGCGCTGCCCTTTGATCCTTAGGGAATAAACTGGTCATACACCTCCTAACAAGGAGCATTTCCTTGTGGGTGTATCGGCACAGGGGGGGGGGAGGGGGGGGGGGGGAGGGGGGGAGGGGGAGGGAGGGGGAAACGGAGAAAATTGGGTGGGACTGCCTGCAGACTGCCAAAATCCATTGGAGAAGGCGAGAATTCACCGCCGGACCTTGGGGCTCATCGACACGTTTCCATTTTTTAGGGGGGGGGGGGCGGTCACTGAGGAGGGGATTAAGATGGGGAATAGAGGGAATCCGAATAGGAACCTCTGACCGCTTCGGCCGGGGCCGAGGCGAATAAGTATAGTTACCCCAATAATAACCCTATAGTTACAAAGTTCCCATGATCCTTTAATAAGTAAGTCCCATGATCATGTCAGTTCCTGGCTCCATGCCTATGCGCAGACCAACGCCGACTTCAGAATCCTCCCACGGAGGTCATACGGTTTAGGGCCTTTAGGGTTTAGGGGTTTGGGGTTGAGGGCTTTAGACTTGTAGGGTTTTGGCTTGAGGGCTTTAGAGTTGTAGGGGCATCGAGCTCGCAGAGCCACCTGGCTCAAACAAGTGGCGAGGGCGAATGCACTCGATTTGGGAGTTCCGAAAATGGAGTACCTCAATTTGGTGTCATGTTAATGAGGATCCTACTATTTAGGTTCTATATTAGGGTCCCTTGTTTTCGGAAACTCATTTTTTGGCCCCCTGGAATGCAGTCAACCCTCCGGTACTAGAGAGCTTCATGCACACACAAAATATGCTCAAAGGGGAAAAGGAGGGACCCGTAATGGGGACCCCTACCCTATAATGGGCTACATAATGGGTACATAATAGCTATATTTACGGTATACCTAGGGGGTCCTTACTAAGGGTCCCTCCTTCTACCCTTGGATATGCACATGCCACATAGGGCGAGTTTGGTTCAGTGTGGCTTGGCATGGTGATAGTAATTGTAACTAACTAGTATGTGATCCAGGGGCCTTAATAATTACAATAGGTTTTCGGGTATGTTATACGATATTTATACTAAGGAATCCCCCAAATAGTATAGGTAAATATTCAGACCCCTATAATAGTAGTTTTTTTTAAAATCTTCTTCACCCTCCACAAGCTTCCGAGGCGCTAAGCACATTGCCAAGCAAGCTCGAGAACCTGTACTCCAAAACCCGAGACCCCTAAACCCTAGACCCTGAAACCATGCTAAACCATATTAAGCCCTACAAACCCTTAAACCCCAAATCCTCAAACCTTAAGCCCTGAACCCCTAAACCCAAAACCTGAGTACTCGGACGAAGCGTGCAGATCCGAGTAAATACGGCCCTCAGTTCGATTGGATTTCTGTAGGGTCTAAGGGTTTGAGGGCTTGGGGTTTAGTGTTCAAGGGTGTATGGCTTCGGATTTAAGGTTCAGGGTTTAGGGTCTTGAGTTTAGGGTTAAGTAAGCAGAATAATACGTGAGGTGTCTCCACTGTTGCGTGTGGCACCAATTCCTCAGCCTTGAGATTCCCTACGCCCTAAACCTTAAACCCTAAACTCCAAGCCCTTAATCCTTAGCCCTAAGCCCTAAACCCTTACCCCTAAGCTTCAACCACAAACCCTAAACGCTTAACCCGAAACCGCAAATCCTAAACCCTAACCTTCAACCATAAACCCAAACCTTAAACCATAAACCCCACACCCTACACCCTTAACCCCAAACCCTTAACCCTCCAAGATTTGCCAGGGGCTGCCCGGCTACGTGGCAGCGCAAAAGCCCTGGACGCATCTCGCTTGGCATTTCAGGTATAGGTATAGGGCTTTAGGGGTTTAGGGTTTAGGGGTTTAGGGTTTATGGTTCCTTAAATGGGTCAAGTTGTTTAGACGGATCTATACTAGGGTTTAGGGTTCAGGGTTGAAGTTCAGGGTTTTCCAAGGATGTGTAGCCATGATGTTTATGCTGACCAGGACACATGGTTCGTGTGCCCCCAACATGCTATTGGTGAATTGTTTAGTTTTTCGTCTCAATCGCTTATTTCGAAAACTCACCCGCAAGGCCTCTGAGCATTGCCCTGCCAAGTAGGCAAGTGCAGGCGAGCCTGTAGCGCACAAGGCCAGTGTGCCGCAGTTATTTGATCGCATCCATTGCGTCATGTTCAGTGTCGGAGAGTATCCGAAAGATTGCTGGATTCCGCAGCTGCAATATTGATGTTGAAGCTGCCCATGACCAGTGACAATTACGACAGCTTCTGGCACACCTATACTGCTAGTAAACCTTATTCGTGCAATTAGTGTCTGTTGACCGCTAAAACGTTAGATCTTCATCCCTGGCTAGCCATTGTAATTGCACCCATGATCATTGCTATCCTCACTTGGGTGTAATGCGGCCGTCGTCGTGCAGGTGGCTTTACAGACCCTCAACCTTGGAAGAGAGCCTTTCATGCCGATGAACCTACATAGAGACTCCCACACTCCTTCAAGAAGGAATCTGACTTAAACGGGTTTAGGGTTTAGGGTTTTGGGGTTCCTACTATAGTTTAAATTAGGTTTTACGGTTTTGGGTTATGGGGTTGCTACTATAGTTTCAGGGACATTACCTAATTGAGGGTTTTTTTGAGACTCTGGGGCTCTATTGGGCGGTTGTCTCGGGCGACTATAGTAGCTGCAGCCAGCTGTAGCGGCATCACTAGTGTGACCTTCCAATAACTACACATATTCTATTTTTAAAGACCCTTGCGCTGGCCACGAAGGTTGGTGACTACCCTAGACAGATTTCAGCAGCTTTCGTCCCCGGATTGAAAATAGCTCTGTCGGACCATAAAATAGGTCCTAAACCCAAAACATGCAACGGCTTCGCGAAGTACTAGGGGACTCAGTAGTACCCTTCTACCCTTGTGTGTTGAGCGGGGCATTCTTGTTTTGAAGGGGTTAATTAATTACTCGCAAACCTGGCATTTCTTCGGTTCGAAGAATCTTTGTCTTCTAGTTGCTACCTTAACCCTCGTATTGAGATTCGAAATCGTAGCTCCCAAAGCCCAAACCTTCGCCCACAAAGCCCATGATCCGCTTACGAGCCTTAGGGTAATTGGTCATTGGCTAGCCATGTCCTTGCCTTGAAGCTTCAAAGTTCCTTGACGTAGCTGCTTGCACAAGGCTTTGCTATAGACTCTAACCCTCAAACCCTAAAGCCTAAACCCTAAACTCTCAACTGAAGCCCTAAACCTTGAACCCTAAAGCCCAAACCCTAAACCCTAAAGCCCAAACCCTAAACCCTAAACCTAAGCAGAACTGGGCAACCTCTTGATTTCATCCTACGAGCCCTTCGCTCTCAACATAACAAGATACCAGTAGTGGCCTTAAAACATTACCTATATATGTTTTGGGGGTCCTTCTAATTATCGCAGTATAATGGGCCTCAAAACCCTATTCTAATTATTACGGCCCCCAGATAACCTGTTTCGATCGCCGAGACCTTATAAACCACACCCCAACCCGCAAGCACAGCCATTGACCCTGAAATCGAAACTATCAGCTCTAGACCCGTCACCTAGTATATGTGCCCTTAAGCCCAAACCCTCAACCCGACAAGCTACACCCTAAACCCTAAACTCTAAACCCTACATCCTAAACCCTCCACCCGACACGCTGCACCCTACGTGCCGGGGGCCCATTAGACTATAGTTGTTCAAAAGGAACCAACATAGTATTGGTAACTTTTAGGACCCTCTATTATAATGCTCTTGTAGATCCACTTATAGTGACCCTTATAGACCCCTTTAAAGGAATCCTAGGAACCCTATCGGTAATTATCTAGGCCACTGTAGCCCTAAGGGTCCATGTACACAAATAGTATATACTTTGGGCCCAATGTACCTATATTTGCTACATTAAGGCCAATGTATATACGATTTGGCTACATGAACCCTTAGGGTAGTGCCGCACCGAACGCGCGAACCAGGTATGGAGACAGTATTGGTAATTATTACCCTAGGCTCCAAAGTAGTTCCTTTTTGGTGTTCATGTTTAGAATCCTATATATAAACCCCAAGAAGCAACTACTATGGGGCCTATGGGTAAGGCCACTACTTGGAGGGGCAGGGGACTTAGTAAGTAGGGTTATAAGTAGGGTTATAATTGGGGTAACTCCATGTAGGGTACTTATAAGTCTACTTATAACCATACTTACTAAGTCCCCTGCCCCTCCAAGTATAGTATACGCACGAACCAGGTATGGAGACTGGAGACCAAGGTGGAAGTGCTCTTCGACGAGATGCTGCACTTTGGAGCGCAGGTTTCGGGTTACATTACGGTTTAGGGGCTTAGGGTTTAGGGGTTTAGAGTTTAGGGTTTAGAGGTTTAGGGTTTAGTGGTTTAGAGTTTAGGGTTTCGGGGTTTAGGGGTGAGGGTTCACGGATTCTACAGTCGCCCCTTACTATTATAGGGGCCTCAACAATTACCAAACCTATTTTTGGGGCTCCTTGTTATAACTACAATATCATTGATAACTGGCCCCCAAGATCTATTCTAATTGTTAAGACCTCTGCATTACAGTATATTTGTACTAAGCAGCTTCGAAGTGCAGATGACTTAGATGAACTTATGGTTTAGGATCTGGGGTTTAGGGCTTTGGGTTTGGGGCAGAGCTGGGGGAATGTCGGGGTTGGGGTTTATTGGGTTCAGGGTGTAGGGTTTGTAGGGTTTGAGGTTGTTTTTGGGGTTTCGGGTGTAGGGTTAGTAGGGTTTTGGGTTTGCGGTTTAGTGCTAGGGTTTCGGTTGAGGGTTTAGGGTTTAGGGTTCGGGGTTGTAATGGGTGAACCTTCCTCTCATAACTAAATCCTAAAACAGTGGCCTTTATGACTAGAATAGGGTTACTTAGATGCCTCCTTGTCAAAAGCTCTAATAAGGGATCCTGAAAGGATTTCATGATACAGGGGCCACAATAGCCAGACTTGGGTTTTGGGACACACTACAGTACTTGGAGCATCATGGGACCTAGCGGGTATCTAGGCTTATAAGTACCTTCATTGGGGTTAGAAGTAATTACAAGTATAGTTACCTTATAAACCCTGATTCCTAAACCCTCAACCCTGAATCCTAAACCCTGAACCCGAAACCCTAAACCCTGAACCCTAGACCCTAAACCCTGAACCCGAAGCCCTAAACCCCAAACCCTAAACCATAAGTTTGGAGCCCAAGCCCCCAACTCTGGAAACCCTCCTTGAGGCTCCATAAACTCTGTGAGCTTCGTTGCCAGGATTCGCTTATTGGTTTACGAGTTTAGTGGCTTTACTTAGGGGTACTTAAAAATATTTTTTTATTTTTGGTTATTATAATCCCTAAGAAACAGCTAAAATTACATTTTTTTGCTAGCGTTCTAAGATCAGTATAGTAATTTAGGGTTTGGGGATTTAAGACGTTATTGGGGCTCTAGGGTGTCGGGGTTACCGTAGGTTTTCTGGTTCCCTCGGACTCGAAGTAGTTTCCGGCCAAATGTCTAGTTACTGTCATGCTTTCGCCCGGCACATCCTGCTAAACTCCAAAATCCTTCTCGCACCCTTGTAGCAAGCCTTCTCGAAACCCTAAACCCTTCACCCTAAAACCTAAGCCCGTAAACTTTAAACTCTGAAGCATTGAACCCAAACAGCCTAAAAGAACTCGTCCCAGAGCCAAGACAGGAAATAGGTGTCGGGTTTAAGGTTTGGGGTTTAGGCTGTTCCTTACTGTCGAAATCGTGGATAGAGGCTCTGAATGAGTGGAGTGGTTTTCCTCGGGTAGGCTTTGTACTTGGAGGATCAGGGCACTTAGTACCCCAATTAAATTACCTACAACCAAACCAAACTGACTAAGTCCCATGATCCTCCAAGTAGGCTTTACCCTTCCAGTCGAGCTTCTGTTTGCTTTAAGACCCTCCTTTCGACCTAACCTTCTGGCAGAAACAGCGTACTACAGGGGTCGGAATAAGCACAAACACGGGCCCCTGCATCAGCTTCCTAAAACCCTTGGCATCAAAATAGCCCAAAAGGCTTATATAGTATGGTCTTTGGGCCCAAAAGCCTTTGTACATGAGTCCTTAGATCCCTAGCGGCCTAGCGAAGCACTGTCTATCATCGCTCGACTGGGCTACCTAGCCGTCGGAGCCTGGCTACTTGAAGGGTCATGCGACTTAGTAAGTATGGCTATAAGTACATTACCAGGCTGTTCAGTGCTACACTTTTTTGCTTTCAGGGTTTCTGGGTTCCTACTATAAAATGAGAAGCCTAAACAAGTATATACTTTTCCCAGTAGGTTACTGAACATCCTAGATGAATTGGGGCTCTCAGTAATTATAAGTATAAGCGTAGTTAACTAATAACCCTAGTTACTAAGTGCCATGGTCCCCCAAGTAGCCAGACCTGTTCTCGTCTTCAGCAATGTTACAGTGCAGCGATGGCGTACCGTATCCCCAAAGCCCTGAACGAAACACTCCGTCTCCAGTATGCCTACAGCAGCAAGCGAGCCTATTACTGAGTAGTTGAATGTACATTTCACCACTTGGGATAATGCTATCATCTTTTCTAATTGAAAGCTTACAGTTAAAACCCATACTTACTAAACCCTAAACCCATATTCCCGGTTTTCCCTTCGCTTTCAGTTTCCTTCTTTTTCTTTCGCTGTTGCTGAGGCAGAAGATCCGACGGGAGTCCTTCACGGAAGACACCGTGAACGTGCAGAATGTCTTTGAGAAGTCACAGTTTAAGCATATCCGAAGGACCTGGCAGTACGGCTCCTCGCCGCAGGATGCTCCAAGCCCTGCCTACGCCGGCTCGCCGGTGCTGGGAGGGGGGAGTAAGACGGGCAGCCAAGGCAAGCTGACAGGCTCGCCAGTGATGGGAGAGGGGAGCAAGACGGGCAGCCAAGGCAGACTTACTGTCGACTGACCGAGGTGTCGTTTCCTGTAGGAATATCTTCCAGCCACACCGATGTGCTCTACCGAGCAGTGGCTACTCAAGTTGTTCAGTTCTGCAAGCAGCAGTTCGTCGTTTCCTGTAGGAATATCTTCCAGCCACACCGATGTGCTCTACCGAGCAGTGGCTACTCAAGTTGTTCAGGTCTGCAAGCAGCAGTTCACGATGTGTCTCATTTCATGTGAGGCCGCAATGTTGCACATGAGTTCAATAGAGGGGCTTGAAAATTACTAACTAAAAGCATCCCCTTGTAGGTCCTATTATAATTACGTATGACAAACATTATTACAATATGTGCCACAACTCTATTCCAGTTGTTGAATGCCTTGTGCTACTTCACAGCCCTCACAGAAAGAACCCTTCGCTACTGATTAAGGCCCCTGCATATGTGTTCAGGCAGCCCGAGGCCTGCTTTTCAATGGCACTTATAGTTGGACATGGCTTTCGGCGACACACAAGCGCATGCAAGTATGTGTGTATACATGAGTGTGTATATATATATATATATATATAGTTATGGATACATATACAGCGTATTTTTGCATGTACGCATGTATGTAGGTATACGCATGCATATATGGAAGTATGCATTGATGTCTGTCTGTTGGTCTGTCTGCCTGTCTGTCCGCCTGCCTGGCTGTCTGTCTGTACATATCTATACAGTGCATGTATATATGTGCATATGTACGTGTGTATGTGTATACATGCATGTATATGTAGCTAGAAGCAGGTATATACTGCAGGAGAGGGAGCAGGAGAGGGGGGTAGGCGGGTAGCCAGAGGGAAGGAAGGATGCTCATGTTGATGTGCATGCACATGTGCATCCTCATACATGTGTTTAGCAGCTGGGGTCTGTATCCGTGTGTGTATACGTCTGCTAGATGTGTAATTGTCTATCTAACTACCTGCCTATCCATCTACCTATCTGTTCACCATCTTTAGGTAGTCACTTTGGGCAGCCAATTCAATAAACAAACAGATGCATTGGCAGATAAATCCAGCAAACACTGATATACGCAATATGCATATATATATATATATATATATATATATAAATACATATTTATCTATATGCATATCTACCGAGCGGTATGTGTATGTATTAAGTGAATGAAATTATGGCAAGGGTCAACTTTCTAGAGCAGCCAAAGTCTAGATTCTCGTGCAACGACTGGCCTTGCCGTCGGGATGGCATTTACCCTCGCTTCCAGTTTGAATCCTGTAGTTCCAATCGGAATGGGCATCGACACGAAGGTTGTTCCAAAGTGAGGGTTCTGGCTGAAGCGGAAGTTTAATGGGATCGCCTAAACCCTAAACCCTGAACAACCCCAGGTGACCCGAACCCAAGCAGCCACCCCCCGATGCCGAGGGAGTGTTGTGGTTTCGCGAGCACTCGCATAACTAGTCCTACATCCTTAAAGCAACGGTTTAGGGTTTAGGGTTTAGGTTGCCGAACGTTGTAATTATCCGATGTTGGCAAGCGAGCCCAGTTTCCGTTCATTAAGGAATGCTTGCTTCAAATCAGAATAATTAGGCCTAGATTTTCGATTGATCTCGCTTAGCTCAACGGGTATTGGGGCCGGAACAATTCGAATTAGCTCAAGGGGTATTGGGGTCGGAACAATTCGAAATAGTGCCCCATGATAGCTTCCGAACCTAGTTTTTCCATAATATGTCCCCAAAATCAGTTAAAAGGATTTGGGCCCCACCTGGACCCTTAAGAAACGGTACATGTAGGTAATTCGGTGTTAAGGCAGATCTATCCGAACTTGTCTCAGTTCCTCGTCGAGTTAACATCTCCCCACCTTCTGCGTTTGAGCTGTATCGGGCTTTTCTTTTTGGATGTAGGAGCACTTAAAGGTTTATGAGGCTTAGAAACTAGGGCTAAGGTAACTATACTTCTAATTACTTATAAGTCCAATTAAGGTACTTATAACCATACTTACTAAGTCCCATAATCCTCCAAGTAGGGTTTTGGGTTTCGGGGTTTAGTGTTTAGGGGTTTATGGTTTACGGTTTAGGCTTCAGGATAAGGCTTTGTTGTTCATGAATGCGGCCTGTAATTAATTGGGACGTGATGTAGGGTCGTAGGGTTGGGCAAGTGCTCAGCCAAGAGCGACGCACACACCTTCGAGATCAGAGTTCAAAACACAGCCCTAAACCACCAACCGTGAACCCTTCCCAAACCCAAGTTATTTTTCCAATCGTGTTCGCTGAGTCCTATAGATCCTTATCTCTAAACGCTGAACCCCAAAACCAGGACAGTAGCCGCTAGCCATTAGTTCCCATGCCCTCGCTGAGTAGATCCTACGACTTTACAAACATATGTTGCTGGGGTAAGCCCTACATAATATAAATCAAAAACTTAACCTCTGGTTCCCCGTATGGGGCAAGCGGCTATATAGTGAGTTCATGTCCAGGAAGTCTGAAAGCGGCGGTACGTGTTGACGATTCAAGTAGTCTGTTGGTTTAGGCTTTAGGGTTTGCCTGGACCCTGCTTAAGAAACCTACTAGACTGTTCTGCTCTGATAGTCTTTCATATAACTGCAGTACACCACTACTGCTCTGACTACTACTTCTTCTACTACTACTGCGACTCACTGTTACAGTACTACTACTTCTACTACTGCTACTACTGTTGATGGACAAAATCCTGCATTACCCGTTATAAGGAATATACCATAGTTGCCATAGTTTCGGGTCCTTAAGGTAATGCAGGATTTTGTCCATCAGCAGTATCTCTATTCTGGTTTAGGGTTTACAGTAAACCCCATAAAGTTGGAAACCGGATTAAGGCCAAATAGTACTGGGATGCCCTATACAGTACTCTTAAGGATTGAGGCTCTGGGGTTTCCAACTTTTGGGCTTCTACTGTAGAATGTTTCGGGAAGACCACTTTCATGGAGAACTGGAGGTTCCAGGTCAAATCTTCCTCCGAAGTCCAGGATCGGCTTAGAGCTCGGCTTCTTAGGCTCCAAAAGGTCTGGGGTTTGGGGCTTAGGGTCTAGGGGTTACCGTTGAGGGTCTAGGGTTTAGGTTTAGGGTCTAGGGTTTAGGGTTTAGGGTCTAGGGTCTAGGGTCTAGGGTTTAGGGTCTAGGGTTTAGGGTTTAGGGTCTAGGGTTTAGGGTTTAGGGTCTAGGGGTTAGGGTTTAGGGTCTAGCCCAGTAGCTTTTGTTTTCACGATAAGGGCGATTTTGGGGAGGGCTATTAGAAGGGTTACTACGTGGGTGTTGGAGCTTCGGTGTAATTAAGCGAGGTCTACGTGTAGGCTTAAGGTTCCAAAACCTTATATAAACCCTTGGATGAGCCCTACTTGGAGGCATAGGACTTAGTAATTGTAAGTAAGGTTTCCCTCCTTTCAGCAGAGCGCGCTCGCATGGAAGCCTCAGTAATTGCCAATGCCCAAAGGGTCCATATATACTACCGTTATGGAATTGGGTCCCAAAACAAAAAGCCATCCTTATTATGGTTTTGGGGACCTAATTCCACAATAGCAGTATGTATGGACCCTCTGGGATACTAGGCTTTTGGGTTCCCGGACTATACGGGGGAAACGCAAACACACAGACACACAAACACACACACACACACACACACACTCACTCACTCACTCACTCACCCACTCACCCACTCACCCACTCACCCACTCACCCACTCACCCACTCACCCACTCACCCACTCACCGACTCACCCACTCACCCACTCACCCACTCACCCACTCACCCACTCACCCACTCACCCACTCACACACTCACACACTCACACACTCACACACACACACACACACCTCGTTCTAATTCTTCAGCCCTACATTAGGTATATACCCATAATATAGCCATGATCTACCCATTATATAGCCCATTATAGGGTAAGGGTCCCCATTAAGGGTCCTAGAGTTCCATGTCGGGTTTGTCTTTCTTTTTTGGGGGTGTAGGTTTTAGGATTTACAGGGCTCTATAGGGGTGTGCAGGCTCAGGCTACGCTTCGGCTCATAGGACTTTATGGAGTCCCTAGGATGCCCAGTAGTACCCTTAAAGGGATCTATAAGGGCTCCTGAAAGGGATCTATAAGGGCTCTATAAAGGGTTTAGGGTTTCCGAAAATTAGGGGCTAGGGTGCCCAGTAGTCCCTTATTCCCTTTTTGTAGTCCTAGGTTCCTTATAAAGTTACCCAATACCAATAAGAGAGGCCTTTGTATTCTTAGGTTACTGGGTATCCTAGACTTTATGGAATTCTGTCGGCGGGGGGTATGTACTTGGAGGGGCAGGGGACTTAGTAAGTAGGGTTATAATTGGGGTATCTCCATTTAGGGTACTTATAACTCTACGTATAACCATACTTACTAAGTCCCCTGCCCCTCCAAGTAGCTTTTTCGGGATTTAGGGTTTAGATGATAGGGTTTCGTGTTCTAGTGCTTCTAGGATTGCAGGACAGTGTGGAGTCATATAGGGGTCTGCAAGGGCTCTATGAGAGTCTAAAGGCTCCAGGATAAGGTTTCAGGGAAAGGGTTTGTGAGTCTAAGAAGTGTTGTTGCGAATGATTTCGGGTATAGTGCACTAGGGCTGTATACCCATCCGACTCCCACAGCTTCCAGCCTGGAGGTTCTTGTGTGTAGACCAAAGTCTTTCAAGCCATTTCTGGACGTTCGGATCAAGCAGACGCCATTCCCTTTATTTCCGTGGCACTCATTTGGTGTCCTTCGTAGAGTCAACTAGGATGGCTGAAAGAGGATGACAACAGCATTGGAAAGACAATGTTGGCGAAGGTTATGGTGATGATGCTGGTACTAATGGTGACTGCGGATTGCTAGTGGTAGTACAGGGCTTCGGTGGTTGATTGTTGAGTGGTTATGCGCACGCTGATAATGATTACCCGTGTCGTTGTTGGGCAAGCAACTCTTTCCTGTGCTGTGCATTCATCTTAATTATTTGATGACTTTCTGCCCTCACAGCTTCCGTGGGACGGTCGTGGAAAAAACGTCGTTCCTGCTTCCCAGACCCTACCCAAAATCCCTTAATTCGGGGAATATACCTCAAATTTTATTAGGGGTCCTATCATCAATTAAACCCTAAACCCTAAACCTAAGGTATATCCCTTAACTAAGGGATGTTGGGAAGGTCTGGGTTCCTGTTCGGAGATCATGATGCGTCGCAGAAAATGAGATGTGAGGTGGAGCCCCCACTCGACTGCTGCATCAAGTAATGTAGGGGCCTTAATAGTTAAACTACGATGCCCAGTAGTACCCTTATTCCCTTTTTGTAGTCGTAGGTTCCTGATAAAGGTGCCCAATCCAAAAAAGAGAGCCCTTTTTATTCCTAGGTTACTGGGCATCCTAGTAAAGGTAGAATAGGGATTATACTTATAACAAGGTCGACTACAAGGGCCATGATAAGGACATAATGTAGGGGCCTTAATAATTAGAACAGGGATCGAGTGGTACATTATTCTATACTTATAATAAGGATCCCCCAAAACCCTATTCTATCTATTAAGGCCCCAACAGCATGAGACACCGTAGATTGGCAGCGAGTTTGCTGAAGGAAGCTTGCAGTGCTCGGCCGGATACTCTAACGAGAGCCGGTGTTTTTACTGTCCCCTAAGGGCCTATGTACCCAAGCAGTATATATCTTGGCCCACAGTACCTTTATTCTAGGGACCACTTTAAGGCCAATGTATATACCATTTGCGTACATGGGCCCTTAAGCGTCGAGCTGTCTGACGGGTGCTGGAATTTGTTGCTATCCTGACATGACCTTGCTGCGACATGAGTCTCTGTGCTTTTAAAATGTCAAACCTTCTCTGGTTGGTGGCAGGATGGCAATTCTGTACAGTGCCGCATGATGTCAATTTTGATGAGTTTTGAAGCAAAGGCTGCCTGCCTTTTTAAGCGACTGTTCGTCTGAATTGGGGGCCCCTCGCTAGGCGTCCTTGCTTCGGGGCGCTTCTGCGTTTAACCGCAGGGAATCGCAGTTACATGTTTAAGTTCTTTGAGGGGCCTCGATTCAGAGCAACGTCGCGAAGTCGCCTGCGAGACCGTTTCATAGCGTGCAGGCGGTGAGGTCGGGGTTTTAGTTGGCGCCCCTCACACTACTTGCCAACACATCGGTAAAACACCGTTTCAAGACTACCTGCGCCTGGGCGCCAGTTCAAGAATCTGTGCTCGTCGAGGCGCTCCTACCCTAAGGCTCGTAAAGAGGGTCTTGAACTTTCTGTGAGAGGGTTTCGGCTTTGGGGGCTAGGGTTTGGGATCTCGCTACAAGGGTCCAGGAGCCTTGGGTAAACCCTAAACCCCTCAAAACCCTGACAAGAAACTTTTGGCGCCCATACATATACACACTAGATACACGAACAGATAAGGAGCACCGAAAAGGATTTCCGCAGCAGTTTCAACAGCCCTCGAACCCCAATGGCACCTAATAAACCGCAAACCTTACCTTAACCCTGAAGAACCTACCGTTTTCGGACTTATATCAGGGTTTCATAATAGGGAACGCTAAAAAGGTAGGTTATTCAGGGTTAAGGTAATCTTCAACTGTTACATCAACACTTAACCTAAGACTCCCTAAGCCTTCAACCCGAGCCCCCAAAAGCCCTGAACCTCCAACCCCAAATGCCGCAGTCCCTAGACCATCTGGGAGTTTCCGAAAACTAGGGGACCTAAGATAGTACCCTAAACGGTAGGATCCTTACCATACGGACCCCCCAAAAAGGTGCCCTTAATTCTCGGAAACTACCATTTCGCCTACACTTTCAACCCCCCGCGGCTCGAGCTCATATGGGTGGTTGTCAAAATTATGGTCCCTGTTTTTTGGTCCCTACTATAATACGGCACCGATTATTTAGGGTACCCAAAAAGGGACCTTAGTGTTGACAACTACCCATCATATGGGTTTAGGGTTTAGGTTTGGGATTTAGGCTTTAGGGGTTCAGCATTTAAAAAGGTTTTGGAGCCTGCGCGCCCCTCGGCCGTATCCGTGAAGACCATTGAAATCAAACCCCAAACCCTAATCCCGTTGAAAGAACATACCCTATAGGTCCTGAGGCCCCATGGCCCTTTAGAGTCCTAAGCCCTCATGGTCCTGTGGAACCTTTTTAGTTCCCGGAAATCAGGAGCACTAAACTCGAAAAACCTCCGCCCAATAAAAACAGCCCAAATGATCGAAGGAGTCTCTGCCAAGATCTAAGGATATGACATCTCCGACTTTCACAAGATAGATCCCCTGTTCGGCTCCTTGCAGGCCAGGGCGTCTCTCTGGTTTGCCTTTAGCCTGAACCCTCGAAACCCTCAACCCCAGACCCTGGTTCTTGAGACGCTTTTTGTTTTCGGATTCGTTTCGAGAGCATGTCGGGGAGTTTGTGCCACAGAAAGCGTAATGCACTGGAGTTGCGTCGCGGACATCTTGAACCAAGAAAGGCATTCGTGCGGAAATAATGGAAATGATGTCCCTCACAGTCCCTACCCAGGGGCCCCAAAGTAGTTCCTTTTTGGGTGTGTCCTCTTTTTTGGTTAGGGACTCTAATATACTACCCAAAAAGGAACTACTTTGGGGCCCCTGGGTATGTGTTATGTTATACTGTAATGTAGCACACCCTCCATCCAAAGACAACTGTCACATGTATTGATTTACTAGTAAGACCACTGTGTAAGCAGGGAGCACGAGAACGGGGCGTCATGCTCATGACGATAACCACCGTGATGATGCCCTACACCCAACACCAAGACCTCCGGGAGGATCTAGAAAGTAGATCCCCTAATTTGGGGGCCTATACTACTAAGGGTACTTTATTGGAACCCCCATTAAGGGATCTACTTTTTGGATACTCCCGGGGGTCTGGGCAGCGTCGGCAGCGAGAAAGACGTCCGTCTGTGTCTGTTTGGAGAATGCTATTGGGCTCACGGCCTAACCTTGTTTCGGTTTGGGGTTGGAGGGTTTAGGGTGTCGGGGCTTATGGCTGTAGAGCTTGGATGAGTATTGGCTTGAAGCTGTCGGAGGACATGAAGGACCTCATAGCCGCAGCCGACAAGCTCGGAATTCGATTGCTGATGGCGCCCCGGAAGGAAGCATTAACACCCTAAGCCCCTAAGCCACCAAAACCCCTCCTAAAAGCTTCCTAAAGCCCCTTCACCCTAAACCTTAATCATTCGTAGCAGGGGCCTCAGCACGGCTTGCATTTGACATCCCCAAGTCACCTGCATGCATGCCGATCTACGTCTGAACCTATGTACAAAGGCACGTTAGCATTCGCTTGATTCTGTGTGCACCCACTCGTACATAATCGTGTTAAAAGTATGTGCAGATACGGACAACTCGATCTTTATATTGTCGAATGGGTTGCCTGTGTGTATGCATGTCCTCGGACCCAGAGTAGGCCCTTATTCACTTTGTTTTAGGGTTTAGGTTCCCAAGCCCTTTAAAACCAAAAAGGGGATTTTTACATATTCTTAGTATGACTAGAGACGGGTGCACGTATTACCCTGCGACGGGTAAACCCTGAACCCTAAACCTGCCTAATCTTAGGGGTACAGACAAATAACTTAATGATTTTTGGTTATTATAGTCCCTAAGAAGCAGCTAAAGTTATAATTTTTGCTAGGGTTCTAAGTTCAGTATAGGAATAACGTAAGAACCTGATAAAGCAACCCAGGGCCTATCACTCCAAAATAGAAGGATTCATATCAGGAGCCCTAGTAAAGGCCCAAGGTTTCCTGATCAGGCTCCTACATTAAACCCAAAAAACCCTAAACCTTGAACCGAATGCCAAGACTAGAGTTTGATGTCTGCAGTTTTCGGTTTGAGTTGTGGAGACACAACACACGCACAAACACACGAGTAATACCCTCAGGCGCTGAAACCCTAAACCCTAACCCCTGAAATCCCAAGACCCCAGGACTCAGAGCCATACGGCCGTAAAGCCCCGGGCTGTAAAGCGTAATATAGGTGCCTCAACAATTATATGCTTGTGGGGCATGTCATGGTATACTCAAAACAAGGAACTCTAAGGAAGATTATTGGTCATTTACTGGGCTGCTACAATAAGTCCTTAACCTTGGAGCGTTGTCTAAGGACTTTGTGCCCAATCACAGCTCCAATGCGTTGCCTGGCAGCGCACCTGATGCCAGGGATGCATTGAACGCTTGAGAAGTTTAGGAATTAGACTTCATGGCCTAGGACTCTGGCCCCAAGCCCCACAACATAGTGAGCGCCTGCAATTATATGGTCAGGCTCTCCAGTCAGCAGGTTATAGGATCCCCAACAGGTAGTGCATAACGTGGTAGTCTGCAGTGGCCATCCTTATAGCTCTTGTGACGACACGGTTGTCGGCGTCGTCGGTTGCATTTTTGTCCCACGGCGACGACGACAATGACGACAGTGACAACAACATCCATTTGTCCCAGTAACAGACAAAAGAGGCGGGTTGTCTCCACCGCTGCTCTGAAAACTTAGTTGTATTACAAGTACCATGCGCTGTTGTTGATGTGGCTGTTGCAGCAGCTGCAGCTGTGTAGCTGTCCCATTTGTTTCGTTGCCGTCGCCATCATCGGCTTCGTGGCATGAGTATCTTCGTCGTCGTGATCGTTGTTCGGGCCTGAAGTTTAGGTACTCGAAGGATGGGATTTATTGCCTGGAGCCTTAGATTTGGGATTGGGCTTGAGGTTCTGAGATGTAGGCGATGTCTAGGCTTTTGGGGTTTAGGGATTCGGGGGCTCGCTGGAACATCGAGGTCTCAGTGGTTCCAGGAGTCCCGCTCCTCCAAGACCAACCCGAAGCGAGACTGGTTCATCTGGCATCCAGGCCAGGGATTGCTTACCTTGGGTTAGTAGGGAAAGGAGGAATGGGGTACAATTATAATTACTATTACTATTACTACTGTTGATGGACAAAATCCTGCATTACCCATTATAAGGAATATACCATAGTTCCCATAGTTTAGAGTCCTTAGGGTCATGCAGGATTTTGTCCATCAGCAGTATTACTACCATTCTTCCATTCCCTGCTAGCCAAAGGTAAGATTGGTCTAAATATCTGAGCTTTGTGGAGCTTGAGTCCCCGGCAACCCGAACTCCTAAACCCTTGCTACCCTAAACTTTGAACGGCTCTAAACTGAAGCTGCCCATGTCTGCTGCCAGGCTTAGGAGTCCGTGACATGCTAAAGCCCAAAAACCCTGAACCCTAAACCCTAACTTAAAGCCTGTAGGCTCTAAATCCCTTCCTTTCTGCAGCTGGGCACGAAGCTCTCATAGTGGCAAGCTTCGAGGTCTAGGGGGGCAAGCTTTGAGGTCTAAGGGGTTTAGGGCCAGCCTTCTCGGGATCATGCATACTGCTTTCGGATTTGGGCATCTCCAAACGGCCGGGTATCGGAAAAGCTTGCCACGAATACTGTCACTGCTGCTGCTGCTGTGCTGCTGTAGCTATTGCAGTTGCTGTTGCCGTTGATAAGGCTACGTAGTAATACTACTGTCACTATTACAATCACTACTGCTATCCCTGTGTGACTATTGCCGTTGCTATTACTAGTCCTCCTGTGCTCTCAGGATTACGATGACGATTTCTACGGCCACTACTACTACTACTACTACTACTACTACTACTACTACTACTACTACTACTACTACTACTACTACTACTACTGCTACAACTTATTGCAGATTACTACTACCGTTACTTGTCCATCATTAACCCCACCACATACAACCACTTTGTGGGGCCACACGGGAATCAACAGCCATTGGGTATGAATACGTGTTTGGGAATGGGATGGTGGGGAACGTCTGGTTTCTCACAGGAGTCAGTTCTTAATCAACGTAACGTATTGTGGCATTGTGTAACCCCTAAACCCTAAACCCTAAACCCTAAACCCAAGAGTATCTGTGAAACGTAAACCCTAAACCCTTCTCTGTAAACCCGAAATCTTAAGCCCCAAACCCTATTCTCTAAACCCCAAATACTAAATTAAATCCTAAATCCCACTTCCTGAACCCTAAATCCGGCAGACGTAAAAGTCAACTCAACTTAAAAAAAAAAAAGAACCCTAAATCCTAAACCCTACCATAGACCCCTTATAGATCCCATGAAAAGAAGCCTTGATAAAAAAAATCCTAAAACCGCATGCAGGCGTGGTGCAGCCGGATGGCTCCAGGCGGCCGCCCAACAACTGGGCCTCCAACTTTGGAACCCCGTCTGATTTTTGGGGCCTTTAGGGGGATCTATGAGGGTTCCTTTCAAGGGATCTGTAAGGGTTCCTTTAAAGGGATCTGCGATGGGGTTTAGGGTTTAGGGTTTAGGATTTTTTGTGGTTTAGAGGTTTAGGGTTTAGTTTAGGGTTCAGGGTTCAGGGTTTAGGGGGTTGGGGTGTAGGGTTCAGGGTTTAGGGTCTAGAATGGGAGCCGAAGGTTCCTAGTTGATGCTAAAAGGTGTTTGTAGTGTAGTGTGGGGGGTGGGGGGTGGGGGCGTGTTAAACAGGTTCTAACTAAGATAGAGTGTGACTTTAGGGAGGCAAGGTATAGAAATGCAACACGCATTATATTGCAGTTGCAGGTGTCTTTCTTTTGCGACCATGACTACCAAAACCGCCAAAAACTGCCACTACTGCCAATGCTGCTGCTGAAGTAACTAATCGTAGCAATGGGTGAATGTTGCTGTGGCATCATGTTATTGGCAACCTCTGCCGCAAATTAGTGCTCATGCTTGTTCTCAACAGTGGCTGGTTTGTTAGACTAACCGTTGATATTGGAGGAGCTAAGGAGCCAGGGATGATGATAATCCGTATGAAATAAGGAGCTAAAGAGCCAAGGGAACCCCAAAACCGCTGGTTAGTAGACGAAAGTCGAGCCAGTGTTTGACAGGCGGGTACAAAGGATGATTGTTGTCATCTCACATGGCTATCTGTTAGAAGCTGCCCCCACCCTGTAATAGTGGTATAATTGGAATATAATAGGGCCCCAATCCTTATAGTCACTACTACAGGGTGGGGGGCAGCTTCTAAGCTATCTGTCACAAATGACCCATTGCTTAGCTCCTCTTATGTTTCCTACATCGCACGCTGCTTACAGCCGGTCATGTGCAAATGACATATGCCCGCAATGCGCATGTTCGGCATTAGGTGCAACTTCGACGAGAAACAGCAGTGATATCTGTTCCAAGTTGCGGCTGTGAAGAATGTGCATTTCGAAAGGGCTCTATTGCAACGAAATGGCAGTAAGTAATGTCCATCAAGATTCTTATCAGTGTTCATCTTGCATACAGCATAAACCTTGAACCCGAAATCCTAAACCCCAAAGCCCCATATCTGAACCCTACTTGGAGGGGCAGGGGACTTAGTAAGTAGGTTATAAGTAGAGTTATAAGTACCCTAAATGGACTTACCCCAGTTACAACCCTACTTATAACCTACTTACTAAGTCCCCTGCCCCTCCAAGTAGGGTTTGGTGTTTAGGGAGGTCAGGGCTCATGGTTATGTCGTTTTCCTCCGTAATGATTGCCGGTGGTCATATCACTAGCGCTCTCCAAGAAAACCCTAAAACATCCACAGACCGAAACCCCCGAACACCCGCGCCCCTTAACGGATCCCTTGACGGAGCTCTCTACATTTTGGCAGTACTAGACAAGCTGGAATCATTGGCACTGCTCTTCTTCAAGGTTCCTTGTTTTCGTTGTAGTCCAAGATACCCCAAAAGCCTTTCTAGCTGCTGAGGCCCTTTTCCCTTAACCCTAAACCCTAAATCCTAAACCCTGAACCCCTATGTAAACCTGTATACATTAAACCCGTAGAGTATCCCTTCTAGTACTCCTCGTAGTCCTTTTGATAGGAACCTCTCCCGAAACCCCAAACCCTGAACCCGAGATCCGCCACCCTCATACTTGGAGGATCATGGGACTTAGTAACTGGGGTTATTATTAAGGTAGCTATACTTATGTTTTATAACCCAATTAAGGTACTTATAACCGTAATTACTAAGTCCCATGATCCTTTAAGTAGTCCCCTTGAGATCAGCCTTCTAAGGACCGCACAAGCTTCCCTGATAGAAATCCTCAGAGTTTTCTGAAGAGGAACCTTTTAAGGCCCCTAGGTGTTACTCAAAGGTGGAGGCCTGGGTTCGTCATGGACCTGGGATGCAACGACCGAGGACGTGCTAGTGCTTAGGGTCTAGGGTTTAGGGTTCAAGGCTTAGTGTTTAGGGTCAAGGGCTCAGGGTTTAAGAGGAGAGGAGGTTTGAGGTATGACCTGCGCCCCTCCCACAAAACCGACCCCAAACTGTAGGGGCTCAAAAAACTTCAAACGCTATTTGGGGGTTCCTTCTTGCGACTATAGTATAATGCGCCCCAAAACCCTATTCTGATTATTAAGGCCCCTAAATTATTAGAGGAACCGCCTTTGGGGTTTTGGTTTTAGGTTTTCGGTCCCGACAGTAGTGCGAGTGTAGTGCGACACCCATCGACACCATTACAAAAAAACCCAACAGGAGCTCGTACTTAAAGAACTACCCACATCCTGAACCCTTCATCCACAGCCTTCAGCCGCAAATTGATTTTACACTTAGACGCATGAGAAATGAACACAGCTGTCCCCATATGGTGCCCAGATAACTCTGTAGGTTTTAGGTCAGTTTAGGGTTTCGGGCATGTTGAAGGTAAGAGCCTTGTAAATCGAACCCTAAACCCTAAACCGCGAGGAATACTACTACCATGCGTTCGGCGAGTTCCAGCCTGATCTGCGGCTCGGCTTCGCAGCCGAACCCACGTCCCAATCCAGTAAAAGCCAAGAATCTGGGTTCAGGGTTTAGGGATCTGGGTCGATTAGGTCTGAATGAGGTAAAAACATTCAGGCATAGAGAGTTCTCCGAAGCCCTAACTAACACAGCCTAAGCCTTCAACCTTACATCTGTGTTACCGACTCCTTGCAGTTTGACAGAAAAGTCTTGATGCCCTAGCTGTATCCAAAGGCCCGCCTAACTTCCCAAATCTTGTACTTGGAGGGGGCAGGGGATTTAGTAAGTAGGGTGATAAGTAGGGTTATAATTGGGGTAAGTCCATTTAGGGTACTTAGAACTCTACTTGGAACCATACTTACTAAACCTAAACCCTAAACCCCGTAGATCCCTTTAAGGAACCCTTTAGATCCCTTTAAGGGGCCCTTTAAGAGCCCTTACTAAGTCCCCTGCCCCTCCAAGTAGCACCAGCACATCTCCGAGGAACTACCGGAACCCGGCAGTTGTGGAGGTGCGACTGAAGATGTGGCCCGTTATGGGTTGAGCAGGTTAGGGCACGGTTTAGGATTTATATGATTTAGGGATTAGGGTTTAGGGTTGAGGGGTTTTCGGGTTTGGAGCTAAGTTTTTTTTTGTTGCTTTGGTTGTGGGTTTATGCAATGTTGCAGGGGTTTAGAACTAGCGCTGTATTCTCTGCAAGAACACCAGGCGATGCTGCTGACAACCAGGTTTGTTTGAAGTAGATGTGTGAGGTCATACGACGTGTGCCAAATTGAACTTATGATACTTTTGACCAGGCAGTTCGGCGGGAAAAGCTGACCTTTACACTCCTTGTCAGCTACCCCTAAATCCCAGACCCACCGTCCTGCAGTTTAAGGCTATTTAAGGTTTAGGGTCCCGCCAAAGCCCTGTTCTACGATGGTAGTCTACACCCAGCCCTAAGCCGCCGCCCGCTTCCTCCGAAACCCCGGACCCCCAGCAGTATGCAGAACCTTTTTATAGGTTTGGGGGGCCATTATTTCATTTACTTTTGGGAGTTTAGGTAGTGTACCCAGAGGCTCCATAGTAGTTCCTTTTTGTGGTTCATACTAGGATTACTTTTGCTTGTCTTCTGACAGGCCATGCAGGAGGTTCTCAGGTTCTGGCTGCGCTTGGGGGCCACTTGGCTCTGAACTGTGGACCGGATTGCGAGTTTCAGGTTTAGGGTTTCAGGGTTCTGCATGTCCCCAACAGTGGGTATTTTGGGGTAATTGGGGGTTTCAGGTGTAGGTCAGCACTCTCTTTCATATGATCAGGCTGTGTAATTCAAATTTTTAAAAACCCTCTGCACTTTGTGGTCAATTTGCCTCCCAATGCTATGGACCTTTCAGTCAATCTGGTACCGATGACACGGGCTTGTGCGCCCAATGCTATGAACCTTTTGGTCAATCCGGACCGACTAGGAGGGGCGGGGGACTTAGTAAGCAGGTTATAAGTAGGGTCATAATTGCGGTAAATCCATTTAGTGTACTTATACCTCCACTTAGAACCTGCTTGCTAAGTCCCCTGCCCCTCCAAGAATGCTAGGACTTTTGCACAAACTGGACCAATGTTATGAACTATGAACCTTTTGGTCATCCATGGGGGTACGAACCAATGCTGTGGGCTTGGGCGGTTCCCTAAACCCTAAACCCCTAAACCCCTAAACCTTAAACCCTGAAACCTAAACCTAAACCCCTAAACCCCTAAACCCTAAACCCTAAGACCAATACTATGGACTGGGTGGTCAACACCTAGGGCTGGTTATTCAATCAAAGGGGAAAAGGAGGGACCCTCAATGGGGACCCCTACCCTATAGGCTTTAGGGTTTAGGCTTTTGGCACTCTAAACCCTAAACCCTAAATGGGTATATCATGGCTCTATAATGGGTATATACCTAGGGGTCCTTATTAGGGGTCCCTCCTTTTACCCTTGGGTGGTTATTCAACATTTAGCAAGACCGGGGGCCAAGTGACCAAAAAGTGCTTAAGGTTTGAATTTATACCACCAACCCAAGCCATGGCCATAGCCTTAAACTTAAAAAAGGCCTTCTCTATATTCCACTTTTCCGCAAGACCTTGGAGAACCTTCAGAGATGCATTGCCCAGCAGAGGGTTCACATATACCATTATGGAACTATAAGTCCCAAAAGACCATCCGTATGTTTTGTGTTGGGGACCTGGTTCCGTAACAGTAGTCTGTATAGACCCTCTAGGTTCCAGATTCATGTTAAGAGCCCCTGCAGACAGCCCATTCGGATGTCAAGGGGAACGTTGATTGCCGGCTTCCCATGCACGCATACCCTGCAACCCTAAGCCATAACACCCAGATTCCTAAAATCCCAAGACACTCACCTCCATGTAACCCTCAAACCCTAGAACTCTGAAATAGCCCAGCCCGTATATAAGTTTTAGTGGGAATATCAATGCCCCTACATATAAGGTCGGCGGCTTCCGGATTGATGCGGTGCCTTTCCTTCTCGAGGAGATTGCCAATAAGGGGGTTGGGTTTTGGATTTTGGGTTTTGGGGTTGCGGGCTTGGGGGGTTGGTATCGGCGTAGGGTTTTGGTTTAATTTTCAAACGTTGCTCTGACAACCCAGGTTCCACTGCTGCCAAGAATGAGCCCGAACGCATGACGAAGTGCAGCGGCGTAGCGTTTAGGATAAAATTGGGGACCCTAGGGTTTAGGGTTTCGGGGTTTAGGGTTTGGGCCTAATTTAGTGCCCTAAGAAGTTGGGTCCATATTATAGGGGTGTCTGGTATTTACGATTTATACAGGAGAGTTACCCCGTAAAGCAATTGCTGTCATTTTGGAAGCTCAAGTCTCATTGTTCCTCTCAATCAAGCTTGTGGGAACAATGGAACAGTCATGCTTTCTCGCATTACCAGCATCTTGAGATATGCTGCTTGAACCATCATGGAACTTTGTAGTTCATGTATCAGTGGAGTTGTAAGTTACCTGGGGTTGCCTTCTGTCTAGCTCCTCCTATCCGATCGTTAAGTCCCATGCTCCCTCGAGTAAGCTCTATACCGGTTTAGGCGGTGGCTTCTGCTTCTCTGCATGTAGCGAGTGTTGAAGGCCTGGCAGATGCCCTATAAGGGTCCTAGCACTTTAGGGAACCTCAAAATGCAGGATTTCTGAGACCCCAAAGAGACCCAAGGGCTCTCCCTAGGAGATTCCGGACCCTCCTAAGGAGATACCTTGGACCCTTTGGGTGGAACGACCTCACACCCCAAAGCCCTAAACCCTAGACCCCAGGCCATGAGCTCCAAGCTTCAAGCCCCAGTCCCTAAACGAGGCTAGGAAGACGATGCCTATTTGGCCACACGTTGATAATATACCGCAGGGGTTTCCGGAATCCAGGTTTACGTGGAATGGGCTCTTCACCCACGCCTGCCAGCAAAAGTCAAGACAGTGCAGATATCCTGTGAAAATGACTCTCAGGAACCATGTAGAGTTGAAACTTAGTGGCTCTGACAAATGTCATTCTCAAAGGCATGTTTGCACTGTCTTGACTTCTGGCTGCAGCATAGGTTCAGAGCCCAGTTTCCTTCCTTCTAGATAATCCGGGCTACCCAAAACCCTTAGCACTCTCTTGACTTTTGGCAGGCGTGGATTCAGAGCCCAGTTTTCACACAAAGTTGGCGGAACCAGAACGAAATCAGATCAACCCTCACCCCCGCGCCCCCAACCCCCCACCCGCCACCCCCTCCCAAAGTAAAGTCCAATGCGAAAGCCGGAAAACCTGCCGAAAAGCCCGTGGTAACTTAGGTGCGTCTACTTGCGGGGGCAGGGGATTAGTAAGTAGGTCATAAGTAGGGTTATAATTGAGCTAACTCCATTAGGGTACTTATAACTCTACTTATAACCTACTTACTTAGTCCCCTGCCCCTCCAAGTACTGGGCCCTTCTGCGAAACGCACTTCGGCTCAAGCCCTTCACCCACACAAGCCGTACTGAAAGGATCATTGGATTTAGAAACTAGGGTTATTATCAAGGTAACTGCACTTAGAATTACTTAAAACCCCAATTAAGGTACTTATAACCATACCTACTAAGTCCCATGATCCTCCAAGTACTCAAACGCAGGTTCGACAGGTTTTGGAGGTTCCCTGGGGATCAATGCAGCCCAGATGCCTTGTATGGGAGTTTCCGAACATAGAAGCTACCTTATTTTGGGGTCCTTACAATCAGGATCCTACTATTTAGGGTACCACATGAGGGTCTCCTGTTTTCGGAAACTTATGGTCTTTGGGCCCACAAGCCCCAATATGTGAGCCCTTAGAGCATGTGTTTGGGAATGCCACGCAGGAGACCGCATAATATCCGAAACTCCCCACGCCCGGACCCATCCCAAACTTGCACCCTAAATGCTGAACCCCGACTCTTAAACCCCGAACCCAAACCGGACCCCTGAACCCTCAGAGGACGAGAAGCTACGCGACGAGGCCTTCAACGCGACCTGTGCAAAGACAAGTCCCACTTGGAACTGCATGTGCCGAGACTGCAGTTTGGGGCTTGAGGCAGTGTTGTTGAAGTGTTGAGGGTTTCGATTTTCAATTACATAACTTATCAATGTTCTTTTATACTTAGTGCCTCCATGATTCCAGACTCTCTGCACTTTAGTTTCCATAGTAATTGAGTCCGAGATATCCACGGGCGCAGCCTTCACCAAAGGAAGGGTTTAGCGTCTAGGGTTTAGAAGGATCCCCGTATGAGTTGTAGATACATTGATATCCGGATGCAATAGTGCTCAACCACCGCTTCATCCAAGAGGCCACGAGTTTCCAGAAGTGCCCCAAACCCTAAACCCCTCCCTAAACCCCTAAACCTCTAAACCGCAAACCCCTAAACCCTTGAACCCCTAAACCCTAAACCTTAATCCCTAAACCCCAAGGGTCCAAGTACCCATCCAAGTACCCAATAATCACATACTCTCCCTAAACCTTGAATCCTCAACTCCAAGTCTGTAACCCTCGCAGGGTCCACAACTACACCCAGAACGACCCCAAGAATCATGACATCATCCACGGCTGGCGGACGACAGCGTCTTGACCGAAAGTGGGTTCAGAGGTTCTACAAGGGTTCCTTTGGAGGGATCTATAAGGGTTCCTTTGAGGGATCTATTATAAGGGTTTATGGATATTGAGCTCTTGTGACGGTGTTGGGGGCCTGTGGGGTTTTGGGGGCCTGTGGGGTTTTAGGGCCTAAACCCAAAACCCTGAATCCCAAACCCTAGACCCTGAACCCTAAACCCTAAACCCTTTAGGGTTTAATTAGGGGGAGCGTCATGGAGTTAGACTTCGGCGAAGCTGACTTTGCAGCCCCAGAAGTCCGCCAGATTGTTGCATGTTTGACGGGCCCTCCAATCCCGGCCGGGGCTGCTTCGTGAAACTTCCCTAGATTTTTTCTTTGGATAAAGCAACCATAGCATGATCGCAGGACACTCTTTTAGCGGCGCAAGTTCCCTGCCTTGCTAGAGGGACTGGAGAACCGGGAGGAACTTGTGAAGTTGCTTGGTTGTTTTGGTGGATCACCTTCTCGCGGATCCATTTTTCTGGGATGAACCAGACCCTGGGATCCGACGGCGCTGCAATTGTGGGATTTGCTTGATCTGCCTCACACTGTATCTCTCTTCTTCGCCCTTTTGCCTGAAGCTTCCCGGGCTGTGACAGTTGGACAAGACGGACCACGTGGGACGCCTGGGGATGATGGGCTGGGAGATGGTTAGGCCCTTTCCAGCGACGTTTGCCTGAACCCCTGCCCTACCTGAACCCGCAAGAACCTAGCTTTCTAGGGCTCCTGTAATAAGGAATCTTTGAGGGATCCATAGGGTTTCATGTTTCTAAGGAACCCAGATTTTTAGGGTTCCTTGGTATGATTTGCTTATATAAGTCCTTAACAAGGTAGGTTATTTGGGGTTAAGGTAACCATAAACCTATCCGATGCCTCGACCCCGGTTCCTTTTACAGAAGCCTGAGTAATTCATAGTACCATTACTTAGGGCTCCTTATTGTAAGTGTCTGACTCCCAAACCTCATTCTAATCATTGCCCTAATGCTCTCAGACCCCCATAGTGAGATCCTAAATCGTAGCCCCCAAAGCCCAAGCCCTCGCCCACAAAGCCCCTAACCCTCTTAGGAGCCTCAGGGTGAGGCTCTTATGTTAAACCCGACGCCCTGACAACATGATTGCTTATGCAGATGCTCAATCTGGCCACCAGGTGAAGTCAGGGCCATTGGTCTCAGGAAGCCGTGCATGTGGGTTCCCAAGAAGCGACCATGCAACAAAAAAAAATCCTGCACCTGCAACCTCATACCTCTAAGCTGCCGAAGCACCGAAAGACTAAACCCAAAGCCTTCAGCAAACAGCCTCAACCCCTAGACTGCAGAGCCCTCTAGAAGCCCTGTACAAACGCGACAAGAGCCTTATAAAAAGCATTGTGAAACCGTATAAAAAGCCCTGTACAACGTTATGCATAGGACGTAGGACCCTTATAAAAGAATGCGATGCCATATAGACCCACCCTTATTCGCTAAGCCCTACAGTGTGGGCGTTTACAGGGAGTCGAGGGCCTGAAGCATTTTACCCTAGTAGTATATAGAGTAAGACACCTTCAAACTTTTTTGGGCACTATAATCCCTTCGTAATCCCAATATATACTCGCAGAGGTTAAACTGTGAAACTTTAGAGCCCCAGAAGACTGGACAAGACGTTGGTAGAACCCTTGCAGGAGGGAGCCAATAGCAGAGACCCGAAGCCCGAAATCCTAATCCCCACGGCACCTAAACGGCCTGAAAGAACCCTTAGAAACTCTTTAAGACAAAGCCCGAAGACCCCACAAGAACCCGAGCTGAATACGAACCCGAACTAAACCCTAAACCCTAATCCCTGTAAGCCGCGAACACTAAGCCCTAGAAACCCTATAACTCCCAAGCCTTGTAAACCCTATAAGCCCTAAGCCCTATATACCCTAAACCCTAAACCCTAATAAGCCCTAAACCCTAAACCCTATAAACCCCAAACCCTAAAGCACGCTTTATCTTTCGCCGCCGGCAGATCGATGAGTTCGACGACCGCGTGATTTTCGGTGAGATCTACGCGCCCTTGGCGGACCTCATGGAGTACTACGGTGGAGCCCTCAGTTGATTTTGAGGCTTCCTTTAAGAAATGAAGGGTTCCTTTAAGGGCTTCCTGTAAGAATGGAAGAGTTCTTTCGAAGGGCTCTTTAAGTTTCCTTTAATTAAGGCTTCCTGTAGGAAAGGCAGGGTTCCTTTTAAGGGTTCTCTTAAGGTTTCCTGCAAGAGTTCATTTTAAAGTTCCTTTGAAGGGTTCCTGTAGGAAAGGAAGGGTTCCTTTTAAGGGTTTCCTTTAGGGGGTCGCTTGCAGGGTTCCTTTAAGAGTTCCCTTTAAAGTTCCAATAAGAGTTCCTTGAAGATTTCTTCTAGGTTCCCTAACGGGTTCCTTTAAGGGGTTCCTTCTGAGGTATTTCTTATAGGGGTTTTGGGGGTTTGTGGCGACTAACGTTGGGCCTCGTCATGGCTTACCCTAACCGTGCTGAGCCCCGTTAAGGTTTGTAAGGATCCCCTGAAGGCTTCCTTAAATCAAAGGGGAGAAGGAGGGACCCTTAATGGGGACCCCTACCTTAATGGGCTATATAATGGTTATATAATAGCTATATTAAGGGTATATACCTAGGGGTCCTTATTAAGGGTCCCGCCTTTTACCCTTGGATTAAAGGACCCTAAAACCCGAGATTCCAGGATTAATTTATATGGGGCCTAATTAAATAATTACCAATTACTGTTTTTGTTGGCGCTCCTTGTTATAATGTATATAGTGTGATGGGCCCCAAAACCCTATTACTATTGCCCCTGTATTAGGGTTTAGGGTTTAGGGTTGCAAGGCTTTGCGTTCAGGACTGCTAGGATCTGGGTGGTTGTCAAAATTAGGGCCCCTTTTTTGGGTATCCTAAATATGCCGTATTACAATATGGACCCTTTAGGGTTTAGGGTTTAGGGGTTTAGGGTTTAGGGTTTAGGGTTTAGGGACCCAAAAAGGGACCCCAATTTTGACAACCACCGACGGTCGGGTGGTTGGGGGCTTCGAGTTGCAGGGGTGAGTCTAGCTGGGGGCTTTTCGGAGACCAAGAAGCCTCAAAGAGCCCGTGCAAGGGAAGCCATAAAGGAGCCCCAGCCCCAAAGCCCCTAAACCCCTAAACCCTAATCCTTAAACCCTAAACCTTAAACCCTAAACAGCAGGCACCACCGAGAAGCCCGAGTTCAACGTGCCCTTCAATTTCGAGGTCGCTTAGGAGTTTAGAGGTTCAGAGACTTGGGGTCTACAGTACGCCCCAAGTGCCCTTTAATCGAGCCCTAATAATATTGTCCTTAATCGTGGGTGTTTTGGGTATAATAGAGGGTAGTTGGGGCTCTGGGTGGGGATTAGGGGTTTGGGTTCAGGGTGTTGGGTTTAGGGCGTTTCAGAAGGTTTTCTTGTTTATATAGGGGTGGTAGACGGGCTTATAGGGCTTATATGGGCTTTGTGGGGATTACTGTTGCATACATGGGCCTCAGTACTAAAATCAGGGTTTGGGGGTGTCTATTGTGGAATACTGTTGGTAAGGTTGAACCCCAATGTGTATCAACAGCGTATTGATTCAGTCTTCTATCTCACGTTCAGGAATATATCTGAATCTTAAGCCATAGTACAATCTCTAATGTAATTTCAGGTAGGTTCCTTAAATTAAGGGATATTGGAAGGTCTGGGGAAGTCAGGCCCTCTTGATCGTCCAAGGGTTGATGAATCTCATTTCTGCATTGCCTTGTGTTGGCTTGCTTGCTCGTTATTGATATCACCTTGTTCGGATTAGAAATACTCAGAGTTGTGATGTCTCGTGGTTTGTCTTAAGGTGTGTGCCTCCATGCTAGTACTACGAACTGTTTATGCTTTCTCGATTCTCGTGTCATGCTTTGCCATTCTGATTGTTATCCTGGTCTGATCTGTATTCGTTCGCAGGAGCGCATGTAACGTACATCCTCTGTTGTTCGAGGTAGTTTGCTGTTGCTGTGATGGTGTTGGTGCCTACCTGATGCGTATCATTTTGATGTTCATGGCAGCGGCGCTGATGATGTTGTGGTGCTGAGGTGGGCGACGGTGATGGTGAAAGTGGTGGCACCAGCATGGGGGCGTGGGACGGTCGCTGCAGTGGGGTAACCGTTTCTGGTGTGTTTACCTCGAACGAACCCTAGATCCAAGTTTGTTGGTGAGTGTTGCATTGTTCGGCGGTGAGCATGATTGACATTATCACAACTCCTCCTGCAAAATGCCGCCCTAAACCCTGGTGACTCCTCCTTCCGAGCCGCAAGATTCAGATGGCAGGTCCTTGGCCAGGACGATGGCGGGGAATGTGCTTTTGTTGGTGGTTTAGGGCTTGAGGCTTCAAGGGGTTCGGGTTTACGGGCCCAGGAGTTTAAGCTCTGGGGCTTAGGAGCTTAGGGGTAAAAATTAGGATAAGAATAAGGGTTTCGGGTTTAAAGGCTTCAGGAGGCTAGAAGGCCATCCGGTCACATTCAAACATATGCCTGGGACATCGTATTTTCGGGCCAGCAGCGGACTGGAACGCGGAAAGTATTAGTTTTGAAGGGCAGAAACAAAAGCTCTAGTGTGATTCGTAGACTGAGGTCGCCGACTTGAACACCTCGCATGAAGTTTCGAAGCTTATCAAAAACAAGCCCCTATAGTGCTTGGGGGTTCAGAAGTTGCGAGGCTGTGCTGTTTTACGGATTGAAGAAGTGAGAGCACGAACCTAGAGTATACAGTATATAGTTGGAATTGCTTGTTCTGATGTCCCCAGTGGTGACTTACTTCTATTTTGAGGTGCGGGCAACGGTAAATACAGAGCACCCATGTATAATTTAAGTAGGATCCTACGAGTCACACCATTTTCCCTCAGAAATATACAACTTTTCCAGCTGTTTCTTAAGCCCCTTCAATTCAAAGCTCCTGGGATTCACTTGCATTCTCGCAAAGCCCTCTGCACCCTTTGGCAATGTACCCTCAACCCCAAACCTTACACCCTACACCGATGCCGGAAGAGGATTATGGCAAACCCAACGACCTGCGGCTTGCTTCCGTCGCTCGCTCTGCTGTGAAGAGATACTCGCAAGCGCTGCCGGAGACCGGTGGGAGTTGAGGGTTTCCTGGGAGAATCATGGGATATACTGGGTTTGGGTATAAATATCGATCTTAATTTCGGTTAATTAAAAACAAAAATAAATACAGGTATGCTAATAGTAGCCGTAGTTACTGAGTCCCATGAACCTTTAGGTGAATTTTCAGGCGTCGTGCCTAATTTGGAAGAGCTAAATTATCTTAACTACCAAGGCCCTTTCTGTCTTAGGATTTTGATATGTAACCCTAACCCCATTAACCAGTTCATCCCCAAACCATAAAGCTTTAGTGCAGACGTGAACGAACCTTAGCAACAAAGCTGGGGTGTTGTTGTTATGCTTCAGGACTGCTTAAGCAGGCCCTTTGGTGTTTGAAAAAGGGTCTATGGGGTTGCATTACGCGTTTCGTATACAGGGTTGGCAGTTCTATCTTATGAGTTTATCAGGTTATGAAGGTTTGAAACGTTTCACGGGGTGTTGTCACTGAACCCGAAACCTTTGAAGTTTATTCCCTATATCCCCTAAACCCAGAGACTATCCTTAAATTATAGTAGGATCCCTAATTTAATATGATTTAAGGAATATTCCTTAGTTAACGGCTATTGGAGTCTCCGGGAACCCTAAACCTCAGGGCCTTCATCCGAAACGCTAAGTCCTCCTGACGCCGCGCATCTCTGCAGTACACTTCCGGAACCTCCATAAACCCAAAACACCGTAGCCTTTTTGTTGCTGGGAGATCGTAAAGTAAAGCTAAGTGTGGCAGTCGAGGGGTGTGGGATTGGCGCCGGAAACTTCAGATTTGTTGGGTGTAGAGTTACGGTCTAAGGTTTAGAGTTCAAGATAGGGTTGATAATTTGGGATTGAGGGCTTCAAGAGGCCACTGCAACGGACATCATGAAGACTTCGATTCTAGGGGGGTTTTATCATCGCCTTAGAGGTGCCTTGCTTTGCTAAGGGGTTCATGGTTTCTTGCTTGTCTGTCCTCTGTTTAAGGATTCAGGGTGTAGGGGTTTAGGGTGGGGTTTAGGGATTTAGGGGTTTAGGGTTCAGGGGTTTAGGGGTGTAGGGGTTTGGGGGTTCAGGAGTTTTGTGGATTAGGGTTTAGTTGTAGTAAGGTACCGGGCCTCGCTGCACGTTCTAGGTTCACCGTTTGTGTCCCAGTCTTTGGAAACTTCGAAAGCTCCACGTCACGAAGCCCTTTTGAACCCGGTGCCCTAAACCTTGATCACTAAATTCTAGAAGTCCTACCTTAAGCCCTCATAACCCACCCTTTTAAGGACGTATTTCAGGAAGTCTAGTCTAAGGATCACCAAAAAGGTACGTTTTAACGTGTCCAGTTTAACGTTAAACATCCTGAAACCGCAAGCACCTGAAATTCAGGACCACTCGTGACCTCTCGTTACTTACAGGATCATGGGACTTAGTAACTAGGGTTATTATCTTAGGGTAGCTATACTTATAATTGCTTAATTACAACCCCAAGTAAAGGACCTATAACCATGCATACTAAGTCCCATGATCCTCCATTATAGGACCCTTATAGATCCCTTGAAGGAACCCAGTATGTAGACGTCTATAGTCCCCTTAAAGGAACTGCTCAGTCCCTAAACCCTAAACCGCAAAGTAGGAGTGGTGTCATGGCAATTGGGTGCTGGGCAACCACGCTGCTGGGCTGAACATACGGGTTTAGGGCTTCGGGGTTTGGGGTTCCTTTAAAGGGATCCTTTAGGGTTCCTTAAAGGAATCTCGAGTAAATAGGGCTTAGGGTTTGGGGTTTGGGGTTCCGGGTGTTGGGGTTTAGCGTTCAAGGTTTAGGTTCAGGGTTTTAGGGTTTTGGGCTTGGGGCTTCGGGTTTAGATTTAGATGGGTTCGGGGAGAAAGTTTAGAGGCTGCAGCACAGCCGCCATCCACGCATTAGCCCGAAACCTCAATAACCAGTGACGCCCGGGAACCCTTAACCCCTCTAGCCCCGAATGCAAAACCCTAAACCCTAAATTCCTGAGCGCAGCCGAGGACAATCACCGTCTCATGGAGCGGCTCCACAACAACTCGGCGCTCGCAGCCACGGTGGGGACAGGGTTTAGGGTTTAGGGTTTAGGGTTTTAGGGTTTAGGGTTTAGGGTTTTAGGGTTTAATGTGGGAACCTGATTAAGAAAGGGCTCCCCCCCCCCCCCGCTATCAAGGTCACAAGGTCGGACACCTCGCCCCCAAACCCCCCAAACGATTAAATGGAAGAACCTTGTTGGGGGTTTTGGTGCAAACCTTGTTCAAGGTCCCGGAGAACCTTGTTTGGGGAAAGTTAATATGGATTAGTACAGTACCAGTATAGTAGTGCAGTAGTAGTACAGTAGTAGTACAGTAGTAGTACAGTAGTAGTACAGTAGTAGTACAGTAGTAGTACAGTTGTAGTACAGTAGTAGTACAGTAGTAGTACAGTAGTAGTACAGTAGTAGTACAGTAGTAGTACAGTAGTAGTACAGTAGTAGTACAGTTGTAGTACAGTAGTAGTACAGTAGTAGTAGAGTAGTAGTACAGTAGTAGTACAGTAGTAGTACAGTAGTAGTACAGTACCAGTAGACCCTTCTAATGGGGGGGTGGGCATGGGGGTTTATTCAAGGTCAGGTTTTCTCCGGTCTAGATCGGGTGAGCCTGTGTAATTGGGGGTGTTTGCTGTGAGGGATTAGACCCTTTTTAATCAGGGGGTTATCTTTAAGAATTATTCAGGGTCCATAAGAAGGGTTGGGGTCTGTGGGGTGTCCTGTTTAATTGGGGTGATATTTTATTTATTTTGGGTTCAATTGAAAGTCAATCAAATTGTTTGTCTGGATGGAACGAGCCTATCTAATTGGGTGGGTTGTTTTTTCAATTTTTCATCTTTATTTGGGGTTCAACTGAAACACATACAAATCTGACCCCAACACCCGGCCCGTGCCCCTTTAATCCGGGGAATTTCTTAATCAAGTTCCTACATTAGGGTTTAGGGTTTAGGGTTTCAGGGTTTAGGGTTTAGGGGGATGGAGTTTTTGGATTGAGCTGTTGGGTTCAGGGTTTTAGGGTTTAGGGTTTTCGATTGCGGGGAGTAAGGTCTCGATGATTTTAGAGGCGGGCTGGAGCATGACCGGAGGCTCTGCCGAGAGTCAGCAGCTTTCTTGGGTGGACCTACTTGTAGATTCATGGGTAGTTACCATAAGTGGGCTATAAGTCTCCTAGTATAGGCTTTAACTACAGTTGTCCTACTTAGTATCTTGGTTGTAAGCTTAAACCCTAGAGCCTACGCCTGAAGCCCTGCATAGCTACCCTGAACTTCCAAGTAGGGGGGCCCAGGGTATTTTGAGCCGAGGCGGCTTAGTGTTCAAGGCCCAAGCATCCTTCAATCCTGCGGTTTAGGGTTTCGGGTTGAGGGTTTAGGCTTGAGGGTTTGGGGTTTTGGAGCCATTAAGGGCCTTGTGAATTGGATCGATGTTTAGGATGAGAGCATGGCAGGTCTTACAGGGACACGATTCACATTTAACGTTGTGGGAGGCTTAGAGTTGAACATTGACGGTTGACTGATTGGGATAGTGTAAGAACCTGATTACGAAACCTTGGGCCTTTATTAGGGTTCCTTGTATGAATCCTACTATTTTTGGGGGGTATAGGGCCAGGGTTTCTTAATCAGGTTCCTACATTAGACCCTAAACCCTGGACCCTATGTAACACATCCGCCGTTCCGCCCCTGGAGGTGTACAACTTCTTCAACCTGCTGCCGGGCACTCCGGTAGTGTACCAGGGTGACGAGATTGCCATGCGCGACTTGTTCATTCCGCCTCTTGGATTAGCTGAGCCTTTGGGTTCGGATTCGGGATCTTGTGGTTCCCCAAATTGGTGGTTGTCAAAATTATGGTCCCTTTTTAATTTTTGGTCCCTATTATAATACGGCACCTATTATTTAGGGTACCTAGAAAGGGACCCAAATATGCACAACCACCCATATGTCTGGAAGCCCCAGCCTATGACCGGCAGTTCTCCCTGGTGCTTAGTAGGGAGTGGGGGAATGGATCCGTATAGTAGCCCCTATATAGTCCTCAATACTGCTGATGGACAAAATCCTGCATTACCTTAAGGACCCGACACTATGGGAACTATGGTATATTCCTTATAATGGGTAATGCAGGATTTTGTTCATCAGCAGTAGCTGTCCCCATATCCCATTCCCCCATTAAGAACCAGACAGCATTGTTGCACCTAAACCTCGACAGCTGAACTCTGAGCCCTAGTCGGCAATCGTCAAACGGCTTAGTATCCTTATCGGAGTCCTGCAAGAACTTAGTGAAACCCCTGAAAGTCACCGAAGACGCCCCAGGTACAGCATTTGCAAGGATCCCATGTGCTTGAAGAATCCGGACATGCTCCTCGGCATTTGAGGGCCATGACTTCACGCATCGGGGGCTTACAAATCGGGTCTATAGGGGTCCCTTTAAAGGGATCCTTAAAGGGGTTCTATAAAAGGGCTACTGTAAGGATACTATAGTATAGGGGCCATAGTTGCCTATACTATTTTCTCTTGGGCTTGGGGTTTCGGGTTTATAAGGCACCACAGATTTTCTCCAGTGTCGGGGCCTAAATCCTAACCCTAAGCCCGAAAGAATGCTTCGAATCGAGTCTTCGCAGCGCCAGGGGAATCAGGCTGACTGTTCAACACAGCTTCGCGCCACACTGGAAGGTTGCAATCAGACTGCTGCAAACCTGGGGGTAGTTTTCTAATTTAGAATACCTCTTGCAGTCCTTTTTTTAAGGGTGCGTACTATTTGGTGAATTGAATTGAGATCCTAATTTAGAGAACTGCCCCGCCGAAGCACTTGCATTCAACAAGGAGCAGCCATCCACCTTGCCTGCTGTTTCTGTGGCTGGCACGCCGTCACGACGGTAATTCTGCCAACCATGAGCCCTGCCCTAAACCCCTAAAAGCCTAAACCCTCCCAGCCCTAAGCCCGAAAACCTAATCCCTAAGCCCCCAATCTAGCCATGCAGGGATGGAGGAATGTTCGGTTGCTGGAAGGGTTCTTTTAAGAGTTTCCGTAAGGGTTCCTGTAACCGGGTTTAAACGGTTTAGGGTCTTAGGGTTTAGGGTTTAGGGCCTAGTTTAGGGTTAAGGTCTGCTGGTTCAGTGCTTTGGGCTCAGGGTTTAGGATTCGGGATTTTAGGCTAGTATCCTTCCCAGACCCCCGGGAGGATCCAAAAAGTAGATCCCTCAATGAGGGGTTCCTATAAAGTACCCTTAGTAGTATAGGGCCCCAAACTAGGGGATCTACTTTCCAGATCCTCGCGGGGGTGTGAGTTTAGGGGTCAGGGAGGGTGGAGGCTCTACTTAGGAGGAGTACACATGTCTTGCAACTCTTACCCCGATTACAGTATCATTCCTTGTGGCGACTAGACTCGTGTTTATGAAGCCATCAAGACCCTGGTTTAGCGTTCGCTCCCTATGGCCCTAATGATCCCCAAAACATCCTACAACCCTCTAAACCCTAACCCTGCTATTCCCGGAGCCCTAAACTCTCTAGCCTGAGCCATAAAGCCTAAGCCGGAAAACCCAAAGATTTGCTTGCGCCATGACCTCCACGTCTCGTTTGGACCCTGAGGAACCCACATGTTTGGGGTTCTTTGTTATGATTTCCTTATATGAGTCCTTAAAGAGGATGGTTATTTGGGGTGAAGGTAAACCCTGTTGAGCCCCACTTGGAAGTTCATGGGCAGTTACGAGTGTGGCTTATAAGCAGGATATCTATGCTAGGGGACTTACAAGCCCCACTGATAACTCCCATGAACATCGAAGTATTCCTACACCCGAAGCCCCAAACTCCAAACTCTGGACTGTGAACTCTATTCCCGACCCCCGAAGCCCCTATCAAGCCCTATTCCCGAGCCTTGACCGTTGAACCTTTTCCATACCCAGGTTTGCTACCACTGGTCGGGATCCAGAGCGCACGCCCATGTGACTCAGCTATAGCTGTGAGAGCGGAAGGTAGCCGTTACGGTGTTACGGCTCACGTTTCAGGAACCATGGGCCCCTATGTTTGAAAGCACCAGCCATAGTCCTAACCCCAAGGGTCCAAGTACTTAATAATCATCTAGTCTACTATTTGCTTAAGAAACCACCAAAAAAATAAAAATAATAATCCCTATATTACCCCCATAAAGAATATATATATATATATATATATATATATATTTTTTTTTTGGGGGGGGGGAGGGGGTCTTAAGCAAATAGTAGTAGTATCTCAGACACAGACCTCCCACAACTACTATCCTAAATCCGGGTGCCTCCTTTGGACCCTTAGGGAAAAAGATCATGGGGCGAAAGAACTCATGGGATTCTGGTCTCTCGGAGTTCTTATTTGAGGAGGTTCAGGGTTCAGCGTCGCTTGACGCAATTTAGGCTTAGGATTCGAAGTTTCGAGGATGCTCAAGGGAACTAGGGTTCTTTCGAGAGCTCGTAAACATAAGTATTACCCTAAGGCTCCTAAGGGGGTCATGGGCTTTCTGGGGGAGGGTTTGGGCTTTGGGGGCTAAGGTTTGGGATCTCACTACGAGGGTCCAGGCGCCTTAAGGTAAGTCCAAGTATCGTACCAGTCTGAGCCCAAATCCAAAAGCACTACCAAACTCGCAGACCCTCATCATCTCAGCCGGAACAACCCCAACCCCTAAATAGGATTTAGGATCATAGAAACCAGGTCAGTGGCAGACCCAAAGACCTGAAAGCCTAAAACCCAAAAGGCCCTTTTCACCCTACACAGCATCGGGTCCGAAAGCCCTTCCAAAATTCCTTCATTGAGGAACATACATTAAATCATACTGCTGATGGACAAAATCCTGCATGACCCTAAGGACTCTAAACTATGGGAACTGTGGTTTATTCCTTATAGTGGGTAATGCAGGATTTTGTCCATCAACAGTATTGGGCTGGGGATCCTACTACGATTTGAGGTACATGCCTTAATTCAGGGATTTTGGAAGATCTCGGTCCTGAAGTCCCAAAGCCCTCAAAGCCGTAAGAAGCAGGGCCCTGAACCCCTCAAAGCCCGCAGACTAGGCAGTGGACTTCAGGCGCGATCTCATGCTTTGCAATCCTGGTTTGGGGTTTGGGTTTAATTATGTGAGGTCAGGCTCATATAGGGTCAGACCAGCGCAGGAGACATATGAAGGTGGAGCTTATGTTACATATGTAGCATTGGCCATTTACACTGCCCCCTTATGGTCGGTACACCACCACCAAAAGCACATATACTTGTTCGAGTCGTTCAGGGCCCTGTATGAAGGTAGAGCTTTCGGTGCAAAGTCGAGGCTTTAAAGCCATACAGGCGTTTAAATTTCAGGGTTGGGCTTTCAAGGCTTTGGGTTCAAGTATTTATATATAGTGGAACATGGTTTTAGGAGGATTAGTGCTAGGATCCCTCATACTTTACCTTAAGGCTTTGAGGACAATTATGTTCCAACGTTCTGCTACCATAGGTTAAAGGTGGGCGGCATGTGGTTGCGGGTTTCTGATAAGTTGCATGGAAAACGAGGCTTTGGAGAAGGCGGCTGAGACCACGAGAGCCACCTGCCCTAAACCGTAAATTCTCGAGACTTCTGCAGCCGCTGCACCGAAGGATGTCTGTCATAAGACCCTCACAAATCCTTGCTCAGTGCTCCTTCTCAACCGATACTTGCACACACTTTTGTGACGGTACATGTTTTTGGTACTCTCCTCTATAGCTCCGAACCGCAAACATAAAGCAAACCCGACGAATCAGTACTATCTGCATCAACAGTGCCGGATGTGGGCCTCCAGGCAGGGTTCGCGGCCACAACCGGCCCACAGTTACTGGCACTGAAACTAGGACCTAGAGTAAGGCCCTTATTCCCTTTTTTGAGGTTGAGGTTCCCTTATAAGCCCCTTTAACCCAAAAAGGGCACCCTTTTTATTCCTAGGTTACTCCTCGGTCTAGGAAATTGTGCTTTTCAAGGCTTAAAGGCAAGATGGACATGTGCATTCATATACATCGGTTCTGTACCCTGAAGAACATCCAACTCTTCAGTCTGGACCGTGAAACCCAAAACGCCCAACCCTGCCCCTCCTTAGCAGAATCGATGCTCCAAAGCCTCCATATCGCTAAGCCCTCCAAGCCCTAACTCAAAACCACTCGAATCGCCAGAAGCCGTATGCCCTAAACCCTCAAAGCCCCACAACCCTAAACTCGAAGCCCTAAATAAGACCATACCCATAGGCCCCAAAGTAGCTCCTTTTTTGGGATTACCTTATAGGATTCTGAATATGAACCCCAAAAAGGAACTACTTTGGGCCTTAGGATAAGCCCTATAAACCCTAAAGGCCCGAAGCACCCAAAGTTCCAGCTGCTTGGTCGGAGGCCCGCAGGCCGGCTTCTCCAGCAATGCCAGCACTTGGCTCCCAGATTCTTGCCTAGAAATTCACTTACCTTTGGTTAGTAGGGACTGGAAGAATGGTAGTAATAGTAGTTATAATTATACTCCATTCCTCCATTCCCTACTAACCAAAGGCAAGTTCATGGGCGGTTCAGGGCCTCTCAAGTCGTTGGGTCTAAGGCCTACCAAAACCCTAAAACCCTGAACCCTGAACTGCGCTTCAGGGTTCAGGATTCACGAGCTTAGGGATTGTTGTTTAGGGTTTAGGGTTTAGGGATTGGGGTTTAGGGTTTAGGGTTTTAGGATTCACGAGTTTAGGGATTGGAGTTGCTCAATACCCCAATGGGGGCTCAGTGAGGAGTTTCATGTTTAACTAGCCGCCTGTCAGCGGAGTTCAACTCGCATTTGCAACGCAAACGATGCATAATGTATGTGTCGACCGTAAGCTACCGTAACCTGCTGGTTGTTAATACATGATACAAGGACACGACAAAAATAGGTTATGGTAGGTGAAGGTAAAGTCTAGGACGTGTTGTACTCAAGGCTCAACCCAGCGTTTGGACTGCGATTGGGGCTTTCTTCCATTGGGGAATCTATGTGGAACTTAAGCCGCCTGCATAGTGAAGATACTGTCATTTAGGGTTTTCATTTAAAGGGCACGGATAGTGAATACGGATCACATCATTCAGGGCCTATCCGGGCCCCTCGCTTGATGTGAATTCCCAACCGGGTGCCTTATGTGGGCCCTGGGCTTGCGAGCTGAGGGGGGTTCAGGGTTTAGATGGCTATGCCTCTAGACCTTACCAGTTTGAAGTCTAAACCGTAAACTTAAACCTTACCCTCAAACCCCAAAAGCCTACATCCGAACCCTTAAGCCTTGGTCTTAAACCGACAGTGCGTGTGCACTGATGCCAAGGTCAATCCTGATCACACGACGGTGAATGTCGAGACAGCGACTTGCCCTACACTATGGAGGTTCTTATTACAAGGGTTTTTACAGGCTTGGTATAATTAACTGTGTAGTAGTATCATATACAACTCCCAAACCCTAGTGGCCTTATTCAAACCATTATGAAGGCGCCTATATCCTTAACCCTTTGCGCCGAACCAGAACCACAGGGTTTAGATCAACAAGGCTTATATGAAAGGAACCCAAAATCTCATTTTTGTATGTGGTTGGCTTTATTTGTGTTTAAAAGTGTTTTTTTGTATTTAAAAGTATTGTTTTGTATTTAAAAGTTTTTTAAATAGGTTTTTTTGTGTTTTACAGTTGTTAAAATTCTTTTATTTTATTTTTGGTGTAAAAAATACATGTTTGTGAATTTTGTTTCTGAGTGAGTCAATTGGCTTCCTGTTGTTCTACCTGGTTTCCTGCTGCTGTATGTCTACAAAATTGTTGTTTATTTGTTGTTGAAGTTAATAATTTTTAATATTTAATCTTTTTAAATAGTTTTGGGTTGTGATTGAACAAAGAAGGGAGGCCGTAGTGACATGTTGACTTGCCTTGAGATCTTGCCCTTACCCACGCGGATCGACTGCCCTTCTCGGTTCGTGGGCACCGTTGGCCGGGTGTCAGGTGTTGAGTCGATGGTACCTGGACCGCCTTGGGGCCAACGTGCCAGGGCAGTGGCATATGACACCCGGGCACATGGGCTAAAGTGCCGGGTGGGGTGGTCCAGTGGGTGTTGTTCGCAATCTGCTTACAGCCCTGAAGGGGAGGCCATCCATGCTTGTCACGTTAGTGAGCCTTGCGACTTGGAGCGACAGAGGCAGAGTGCCACCTTACCCACACGGATCGACTGCCCATCTCGGTTCGTGGACACCGTTGGCCGGGTGTCAGGTGTTGTCGATGGTACCTGGACCGCCTTGGGGCCAACGTGCCAGGGCAGTGGCATATGACACCCGGGCACATGGGCTAAAGTGCCGGGTGGGGTGGTCCAGTGGTTGTGGCTTTTTTATTTTTCTCCCAACCAGGAGGGGAGGCCATCCATGCTTGTCACGTTAGTTAGGGAGCCTTGCGACTTGGATCGACAGAGGCAGAGTGCCAGTCGAGCCTCTCGAGGTTGCCTTACTTAAGTCCCTGCCCCATCGGGGTTGCTCCCCACACCGTTGGCCAGGTCTAAGTGTTCGGTTTGAATCCAAGCCTAGTGAACGCCTTCTCTTCCATTTCCTTCTCTCCCATCGGTCTTCATCGGCTTCCAGCCCATCGAGAAGTGGATGCCAACTGCTGGGATCTCAGCATCAGCTTGCTTCAGCTACTTCCATTATTATGGTACAGTCCTGGCACCGAGGCTCATGACGAGGATCCTGAGGACATGCTGCCATCGCAGAGGACAAGCTGCCTTGCATAGTCAGTGAGCGTGTCATGTATCGCAACTTGCCGCTGCAGCAGTTGTGCTCGCTGTTGCCCTGCGTAATCTACTATAGTCGTGTTACAGCTGCTCTGTCTCAAGTCTAAGTCGTAGTAGGCCCCCCTGCAAGCCGGCAGATGTCGTCGACGTCGTGGAGTGACAGTGAGTCTGTGGGCTCGGACTGGGTTCTGGTTGACGATGAGGGTGCAAGCACTGCGGGCTCGGTCGCGGACAGTTTTGACGACGATGATTCTGTGATTCCGTTCGACACGATGCTAGAGGAGTGCTTTACGACATTCTGGATGTTTCTGAATTCTCAAGAGCGTGGGCAAGTCTTGCAAGTAGCCTGGTCTGTCAATGAGCAGATCATGTTCACACTCTTTCCGAGACTTCGGCGGGATTTTCGGCAAGGCAGAGTGCCAGGAATTTTATATTACAATGTGTCAGACGAATTTCTGGCGTTACTGCTTCAATGATTTGTCGTGTTTGTACAGCCTCCGAGACCGTATTACGGATGTTGGGGAAGGCAGAGTGCCGGGTTTGCGTGTGTTTAGAGGATTTTGAATTCGACGATCTCGCCAGCAGAGCTAGACTGTCCGATTTGAGACCTCAGCGGTAGTGTGCGCAACTTGGATTCAAAACGGTTACCCAGCATGACATGCTGACTACACAGTGCCGGGTGGCAGTGATGTCCTCAGGACCCTGCTGTCTCCGAGGCTGGCTGCCTGCCTGCCTGCCTGCATAGTCTGTCAGTGAGTTGCCTTGCACCATACATGATCGACATCTGTCTGCCGGCCAGGGAATCAAGTGATTCATTCATACTGATGTAACAGTAGTAACACAATGTTACATATCATTGATTAATGTACTGTATAGTGATGCATTAGTCACTGTTAATGTTTTAATCTTTGGACAATTGAAGTGTGCTCGATGAAAGCAGTGATCCCGACGACCTGCTCTGTCTCTAGTCTAAGTCGTAGTAGGCCTCCCTGCAAGCCGGCAGATGTGGTCGATGTCGTGGAGTGACAGTGAGTCTCTGGGCTCGGTCTCGGACTTATTGGCTGTTGGCGAGTTTGCAAGCACTGCGGCGTTTGGGGGTTCGTTTGTGGGCTCGGTCGCGGACAGTTTTGACGACGATGATTATGTGATTTATTTCGACGAGCTGCTAGAGGAGTCCTTTTCGACATTGTGGATGTTTCTGAATTCTGAAGAGCGTGGGCAAGTCTTGCAAGTAGACTGGCATATCAATGACATGATCCTGTGCGTACTCGTTCCGAGATTTGTGCGGCAAGGCAGAGTGCCAGGAATTTTACATTACAATGTGTCAGACGAATTTGTGTCGTCACTGAATCAATGATTTGTCGTGTTTGTACAGCCTCCGAGACCGTATTACGGATGTTGGGGAAGGCAGAGTGCCGGGTTTGCGTGTGCTTAGAGGATTTTGAATTCGACGATCTCGCCAGCAGAGCTAGACTGTCCGATTTGAGACCTCAGCGGTAGTGTGCGCAACTTGGATTCAAAAAGGTTACCCAGCATGACATGCTGACTACACAGTGCCGGGTGGCAGTGATGTCCTCAGGACCCTGCTGTCTCCGAGGCTGGCTGCCTGCCTGCCTGCCTGCATAGTCTGTCAGTGAGTTGCCTTGCACCATACATGATCGACATCTGCCGGCCAGGGAATCAAGTGATTCATTCATACTGATGTAACAGTAGTAACACAATGTTACATATCATTGGTTAATGTACTGTATAGTGATGCATTAGTCACTGTTAATGTTTTAATCGTTGGACAATTGTGTGCTCGATGAAAGCAGTGATGCCGACGACCGTTTCAAGGTGCTCAGGGAGTTCCGAGGCAGAGTGCCAGACTTCTGCTGCTGACCATCAGAATCAGGCCAATCACATTGACCTTGGCAGTGATTACTGGAACGAAGCCGTGCAACAACTTCGGTGGAATTGTTTACACTGTGGCAGATCAGCTGCCGACTATACCACCGGGCTCCGAAAGATCCAAAGGGCTGCACAATTGGATCAACGAATCAAATTGGCAGTTGAGGCCATCTCAGATTTCGGAGATATGGATATGAAGTTGTACAAAGCATGGACCGGCCAGACAGATGTGCTGCCTGGGTCGATCCCGCCACCTCGGCCATGCCAGCATGATGTCGAGACGTGGCCCATGGATGATGTTTTGATTTACGACCATCCCCAGTGGCAACTGTTTGTTGGCAGTATTGGTTGCCCGATCCGATATGACCAGCTCCGGGTCAAGCCTGACATTGTCATCTCTATGAATGCAGATGACAGACCTCGGAATTTTGAGCCATGGGACTGGTATCAGTATTTGGCGAATTGTGGACCGTTTGGCACTGCACATCTTCGGTATGGTGGCTGGGATCAAACACATGCCAATGACTTTGATGCTGAACAAAGAAGTCATGAGTTCAAGAGCATTTGGCGCCGCCTCATTTCAGATTTCAGAAAGATTATGATGTGCTGGCAGCGCTCAGCAGAGGAGTTCAGCCAGAGTCAAAGGCAGAGTGCCATCAAGGGCAAAATGATGGGCAAGGCCAATGGCGGCAGGGGCAAGGGCAAGACAATCAGCAAGGGCTACAGCGGCCCCTGTCAGGTTTCCAATCACATGCAAAGCCAGAAGGCATCGACGAAGGGCTCATTTGGCTATGGCTGCTCCTATGACAAGGGCTTCAGCAAGGGAAGTGACATGGGCAGCCTGTTCGGAAGAGCCGCTGATGGAAGGCAGAGTGCCGATGGAAGGCAGAGTGCCTTGAAGGTGGCCGATGAGACATTCCCTGGTGAGCTCGGTAATGCTCTTGCTTTGTTGGAGGCGATGAAGCTTCAGGGAGGTGGTCGGAAGCGTGGAGGCAAGAAGAGGCCAATTCGTGTGCTTGTCCATTGCTACGGTGGCATTAACAGGACCTGTGCTGCTTATTGTGTCCTAGTCATGGCCTTTGCCTCGATGACCATGGAACAAGCCATTGTCAGGTGGATCAACCACCGAGCCTACTATGCTCCATTCCGGGATCGTGAGTACATGATTGAAGCACTGCTGGAAATGCAGGATGAGCTGCACACGTACAGTTGATCATCGACACTGAACCCGAAGTCCATGGTCAAACAGTTCTGCTCCAATGAATGATTCTGAGCCGTCGAAATTTGTGTCCCGACACTGGCCCAGCCAGAGAGTCCTGGACCCGACACTGGACTGCTGGCTGGAAGTGAAACACAGTCCTTACCTTGATAAGGCTAATAGTTACATTCCCACTTTCAGCTGGCAGTCACAGCTTAATTCGTGCTTTTAAACCTGGCTGCCGGTGTTACTGACTGAGCTTAAAAAGAAAGTGAGATCATGCCCGTCTCGGTTGTGGAAACTGTCAGTTCCTTTGTCGGTTGTGCCGACATGGTGATCAGGGCCGCTGGGGCGATTGGATGAGTGAATCCAGCCGGCGACTCAGTGGGTGCAAGTGTGACTTTAACAGTCAGTCTCCGGTGATTGTAATGAGTGCTCATTTTTGCCTACTTGTGCTGTTGCAGCAGTCTGGGTTCCGGTGTAAGGCAGAGTGCCCTTGTCCCATTTGTGCAGTGGGCAAGTCATTATCCGCCATGGAAAACACGGGCGCAGTTCGCCAGCGCACTCGGCTGCAAGAGTTTTCAAGTTGGCAGATGGCCAACTTGAGCAACGCCGGTCAATCCCAAAGAACAAGTCAGGTCGGGAAGGGAGGAAGTAAGGGAGGAGGAAAGCCAGGGCCAGGGCAGAGTGCCAGTGCGAGCAAGGGCGATCTTGGCAAGGGCAAGGGAAAGAAGGGCAAAATCCCGATGCAAGACCCCAACCAGATCCTTTACACATACTTCATGTGCGTGGAGGACGTTTGGCAGGCAGTGGGCAGTGTATGTGATGATAATCATAGCATGTGTTGATTGTGAGTGTTTCTTACTGCTTGACTGGATGTCTCCCTGCAGGTTCGCTTTCAATTCTTCAAAGCGAACGGCATCGCCGCTTGGGCGCAACCCGGTGCCACGCAGGATAACACTCACAAAGGTTATCCGCACTGGTCCTTGCGCCCCACGGCCCAGGCGGCCCTTCAACGCTACCAATGGTGGCCAAAGTGCATTAGATGGCCACTCAGATTCAAGCAATGCTTCGACGCTACATTTATTTATTATCTTATACCTACGGATCTTAATACTGACTAGAATCAAGTAGCAACTTCAACATGATCTCAGTTCAGGATCGATCAACACGCACCGCCAGCTTACCTGAAGCTGGAACTCACCGGTGCAGGCATGCAAGTGATGATGGACAAAAGATGGCTCTATGCCTGTAATGAGGGCTGGGCGCGGGGGGTTGAGAATTTGACGCTGTGGGACGGGGAAGTCACCGACGGTGACCAAATCTTGTGGACCACGACCATGGTGAGATTCGGTTACGACGAAGATGATCCGGAGGCCTGGAATGAAGAGCGTGTGGAAGATGAGGATGATTACAACGACTTCGAAGAAAGGCCTGCTCCCATGGAAGACGGCGGAGAATTCATTGAAGTCGTCCACTTGCCGTGTCCGTGAGAAAAAAGGGCAGAGTGCCTTAAAAGGCAGAGTGCCAAAGGCAGAGTGCCCACCATTGGACCATTCAGTGAGTGGGTTGGCCCAAATTCCAATATCAATTTAATTTTCAGGCCAGGACAGTGACGAAGGCAGAGTGCCAGGAAGGCAGAGTGCCAGGTGGGTCAGGCTTCGTCGACTGACTCTTCTCAAGTTTTTCAGTGCCGATGTCTGCTCATGTGGACTTCTGCCTGCCTTTCGCACAGCAACAGGTTATTTGTTTGTGGTGCAGGCAAACCAACAAGTCATGATCAAAGTTGTGAGTGTTTTGGAGAAGGCCTCGTCGCTGTCAGAGTAGTGCCTCCAGAAGAGCATTGCTTGCTGCAGAAGCAAAACTGTGAGTGCTGAGACTTCTGAAGACCGAGCACTTCTGAGTTCTGTTGGATGTGTTGGGTTTGCGACTGTGCTGAGAGAGTCTGAGTATGAATGAAAGTGACCATGCAAGGTTTGGCCGTCAGCTGGCGTCTCCAGACCCCAGGATTGCTGGTCATCGGTGCTGTTCTTAGCTTCCGATCATGCTGCTTCTGCGTTGCCAAATTCAACTTAGCATTCTCGGGCTTCTGAAGTGTCATGTCATGATTGTTTTGCCTATGGCTTATGATGGTTGCTCAAATTTCAAATGTTGCTGCAGTGGTCCTTGAATCATGGCATATGGCAGATTTGAATATCAACACAGCCCTTGAATTAGGTTTCATTCGTGTGCTAAGCTCCCGATCATGCTGAGTCTGTCTGGCCCCTCAATTAAGTTAAACTCCGTGTAGCTGCTGCTTCAATAAAAGTGTCATGTCATGATTATTCTGTCGATGGAGTTGCTCAAAGTGAAGTGAGTCGTGGTCCTTGAATGATGGCATATGCATGATATTTAATGTCAATGTGAGCATAATATCAAAATATAGTTGATATAATTTAAATTGTGTCAAATACTAGTAACTATAATCTAACAACACATTGACGTCAGAGGTAGTATATCATTTCGACATTATAAGGCAGAGTGCCGCCTCGCCATTCTTTGCAGAGTGCCTTGAGCTGGACTGAGAAGGCTGAGTGCCTGCATCTGGCTGGACAAGGCAGAGTGCCGCAATCTGGCTGGACAAGGCAGAGTGCCGCAGGATGACAGCGCCTGTGCATACGAGTCCGCTTGGTCAGACGTTTTGGGCCAATGTGCGAGCCGGCAACATCACCTCTGAGTTTTACGAACAAGAGCTGGATGGATCCTTGCAGATGGGTGGGAATTTTCCCTTGCCGATCAAAAAACCTCTAGAATACTATGTCACAGCCTTCGGTGAGGTCCGCCTGCAATTCCGCGTGAGAGGCGGGCAAGGATTCAAACAGTGCAAGTGTGAATGGAAATACGTCGGTCATGGAATGAATCGGGACTCAATGATTGCGAAGATCCCACAGCCGTGGGTCATCGACATTCTGAAGCTTCTGCGCGACCTCAGGATTCCTCGGTCTGAAAGGCAGAGTGCCGAAGTCCTCAAAGCCTCGACAGTCGCAGCAGAGGCCCTGAGACTGGTGGATTCTATTCCTGAAGATGCTCTGGACTTCGATCATCCGACAGATCAGGTGCACCTCTGTGTCAAGCTGCACAGGAAACTCGCAAAGGATGAAGAAGAGTGTGGAAACCAATATGACTGGCGTTTTCTGAAATCTCGAATGTTCACAACCCACTGGCAATCGTTTCCTGTCCCGCTCGCTTTCGACTTGAAAACCTTGGTCACCCATGCCTCGGGCGTAGTGGCACCGCGGATGAGAAAATCGGTGCTCGTCACAGAAGCCAAAGGCGAAGGGACGACTGTGGGAGCCTTCCTCAACCAGAGGTTTTCCGACCCAATCAAGTTCCCAGAGAAAGAGACCATGCTGATCCTCTTCAAGCTGTTCAAGTTTGTCTTGAAGCTACAAATGCATACCCTTAGGCAGGAAGGGTGTCTTCTGGGGGACCTCCATGAGAATAACATTACTGTCATGGGAGGCAGAGTGCCGGACCACAAAGGCAGAGTGCCAGTGGGGGCGGAGAATTTGACGTTTGCCTTGGTGGACAGCTCCGGTTGCCTACCAATTATGGCTGTTCCCGCAAAAAAGATGAAGGGTCACCTCAACTGCTTTCTGAGCTTGTGGCAAATTCCCTCAAACCACAGCGCCACCGTCTCCGAGTACGCGTCAGAGGTCTGGAAGAAGATGCTTGCCGCTGGCGAAAAATTCAAATCTGACTATGGACCGAATAAGTGGAGAACTGGTGAAATGGTGACCGATCTGTACAAGTTGTGCAAGAATCTGGAAGCAAAGTTCCAGCAGGGTCTGGACTTGATGCAACAATGCCAGCAAATGAGGGTCGAGGCAACAAGGGCAGTAATGAGCAGAATTCAGCCGCAGGCACTTGCGCCGCCGAATCCTCCGCCAACACCTCAGTGTTGGGATTCGACACCTCCCTGGGATCCCCCTGGATCTGCGACTGCAAAAGCCAAAGGGATGAAAGGAGGAGTGCCAGTAGAAGGCAGAGTGCCAGGCAAAGGCAAAGCAATACTTCATCCTGAAGGGACTCCTCCCAGGGGGGCCCGCCCGCCTTTGCATCAACCGCCTCAGCAAAAGGCGAGGCCTCCTGCTCCGTGGCAGCAGCCAGCAAGACCGCTGCGAAATGCTGGGCCTCTGCCTGGACTCTGCCTGATCACCCTTGGCAGCAGGAGTGGTGCAACCAGCTCATCCTCCTCCTGGCCACCAACAACATCGCTGGGGCAGAACGGCCAGAATGCCCGTCATCCAGGACGAATACGATGCCTGGCATGACGATGAGCCGAATCCCGAGCCGAATTCCCGGCCAAGAGTGCCAGAGCCGATGGGTCCCCCGCCGGCAAAGCAAGGCAGAGTGCCAGAGCTGATGGGTCCCCCGCCGGCAAAGCAAGGCAGAGTGCCAGATCCCGAGCCGAATCCCCCGCCAAGAGTGCCAGAGCCGATGGGTCCCCCGCCGGCAAAGCAAGGCAGAGTGCCAGATCCCGAGCCGAATCCCGTGCTAAAAGTGCCAGAGCCGATGGGTCCCCCGCCGGCAGAGCAAGGCAGAGTGCCAGAGCCGATGGGTCCCCCGCCGGCAAAGCAGCCTCCTGCCAAAAGGAAATTCGGCGACGGACAGCCTGTGCCTGTTGGTTCCAAGCCACAGTTTATGTCGGCAAGTGCTCCTGCTGAAATGACGGAAAAGCAAAGGATGGACGAGCAGGATTTCGCCAAGGAACTTGCCGAGTATGCTGACGATACGGCAAGAGGCTCCAATTTCGTTCCGCAGGGCCGACGCGCTGAGCCGGCCTGGGTGGCAAAGGCCCAGGGCTTGAAAAGCAAGGGCGACGCCGTCCCGATCGGGAAAGCAGCTTTCTTCGCCCAAAAGGGCAAGCCTGCCGGAAAGGGCCACAAAGGCAGAGTGCCAGTGGAGGACAATATCCCTACTCACCTTGTTGGAAAGGGCCGTCCAGCCCTAGTGCCACTTGTTGGAAAGGGCCGTCCCAATATCCCTACTCACCTTGTTGGAAAGGGCCGTCCAGGCGAAGCTCATCCTGCTTTTTTGCGGCATATGAAGACGGAGAAGGGAGGAATATGGTTGGACCCCAAGGAGGAGGTGGAAGCCGAGGAGGAGGACACTTTGGTTGATGTTGTGGTGGAAGAGGAGGAGCCTGTGCAAGATCCGTCGGACGATGAAATGGAATTTGTCGAGGTTGTGGTGCAGGATGAGCAACCGCCGCTTGAGATGGAGGCGGAGCCCGAGGAGGATGAGCATGCGTTCGCCACGGCTGCCTCGATTCACCCGGATCGCTTGGACGAGGATGAGGGTGACAGCCAAGCAACAATGGTACTAGGGGACCATCTCCGAGAGGAGCAAGATGAGCCGATGCCTCCTGTACCGGAGACCCGGGTGACTGAGAGCGAGCACGATGCCGTCGTCGCCAAGGTCATGAACGAGCTGGAGGCTATGAATGTGGACCCGAGCCCGAAGGCTGCCGCAAACCCCAAGAGTGCGACTGCGCCAGTGCCTGGAGAGGTGAAGCCTTTCTTGGAAGCGGAGGAGGACCTCGGAATTACGGACCCCCAAGGCAGAGTGCCAAGGGGTCAAAACAAGATCAAGGTTCCAGCCGAGCTTTTGCAGCCAGAGACTGAGGAGGAGAAAACTCTCAGAGCGTTGCGGGGAATGCTGCCATGCAGTCACAGGGCGGTGACGACTTCGAAGGTGGGCCGCCTCGCCAATCGGGCACGTATGTCGAGACCGGTGCCACAAGATCAGCCGTTCAACCCCCACCACAACGATCGGAAGTTCAACAGCAAGACTGCGACTGTCATCACCCAGCTGCTCATGGCTGTCCATGAGATCACAGTCCGAGAATGCGAGAAGAATTCCTTGCCAATGGAGAAGAAGGAAATGGCGTGGAATGACTTTCGGTCGAAGGGCTCGAAAACTGTGGTTGTCTGGGATCTGTTGTGTGACAAGGGCATGAAGGAGATTCCAGACAACTCTGAGCCTGGGGACTGGCACCTGTGGCTTCAGAGGGAAACTGGGGTGGCGGTCATTGAGCAGATTCTCCAGTGCATGTTCAATGTCACTCCGCCAGTTCATGGCCGTGATCGAGTCAAGGGAAAAGAGCTGACATACTGGCACTGGTGGCTGGCCTCCAAGAGACTCCTTGAGGTTTATACGACGGAAGATGTCATCTCAAAGGAAAAATTCAGGCCCAAAGACCTGCAGAGCTGGATTGTGCCTTTGTCGTGCAAGATTTGGGATGCTTACAATTACACCATGCTTGTGTATTGTCAGAAGAAGCTGGAACAGAAGGCAAGGGGGGAAAACCTAGACGCGGTGAGCCAGATGGGTGATGATGTCCCGCCATCGGAAGATGAAGAAGAGGATAACTATGTGGATGTTTACCAGACCACTGGGGACTTCGTTCCTGATTGGGGAGTAACTGCAGATGGCTTTCAGGATTGATTAGTGTCAATGATTGAGCTGAGCGAGTAGGTTTATTAATTGTGTTGCCAAAACAAAGCCATCTAGTGGACCTCCTCTTCTTCATCCCATTCGTCCTTGGGCACTGGGGACTTTCACAAGGCAGAGTGCCAGAGAGTTCTCGGTGTGACTAAGGCAGAGTGCCACCAAACAGTGTGGCCTGTTCAGATTCATTTTTGTGTCGCTGTCACTAGGCAGAGTGCCGGAAAGGCAGAGTGCCAATGTGAAATCGCATTTCTTGGGGCGTTTGAATGTTGTCACTTTTGCAGTCCGTCTGATCTGGCACATTTCAGCTTGCCGTTTTGGAAAACAAAGACGATGCCTATGCATACAGTCATGTCGGCAGTAACTCGATGGATTAATTACTGTGCCTGTGAATTGATTGGTTCAACCTTGGTTTCCTGTGACAGCCCCATAAAACCTTTCAGGTGCTGGCGTCCAAGGTGGTTGGCTACTATGGCAAGGCTGGAATGCATGATGCAAGTGATTGTGAGTTGTGGAAGCTGAAACGCTTGCTATCTGGCCGTTGATGGGACCATGCCACGTAGTGTGTACGGACTCTAGTGACTAGTGAGTGGATGCGCAAGAATTTCTTGACCTGGCCGCAATCAACATATGTGTGTTCAAGATCGAGTCCCTTAGTGCTGCAGTGGTGCTTCCAGGCAGAGTGCCAGAGACAGTCGCCGAGAGCAATGGGAAAGTCGAGGAAGAGCGCTCGTGTGAGTGATCAGATGATGTTCCCAATGCCGGGGGCAATGAACCCAGCAATGGGAATGAACAACCCACTGGCCATGATGAACCCTTTCATGTTGCAACAGCAGCAACAGATGCAGCAGCAGCAACAGATGCAGCAAATGCAGCAGATGCAGCAAATGCAGCAACAGCAGCAGATGGCTGCTGTGGGTGAATCAAGGCAGAGTGCCAACGACTCCTCCTCGTCGGAATCAGAAGACCAAGAAGTGAGGAGGATTCGTAAGGAAACCAAGAAGAACAGAGCAAGGCAAGCAGCAACGATCGGGATTGATCGGCTGGCAACGTCCACTACCGATGCAGATGCAATCCCGAGAAGCGCCACGACATTGCGTTCGATCCCTCTGGCTGCTTGTCAATCAACAGAGTATCCCTAAGGTCAGCAATGATCCCTGAACCCTCCCCCCACAAAGCCTAGATAAGCCTTACTGACTGAGGTGAAGGTGAAAGCTCTGCTCGAGCGAGTTCATAGTGCATGGGATGCTGCGGTCACGGCTGACCTGCCACAACAAACAGCGCTGCAACTGCTCTTCATATTGACCAATCTGAAGCCGACCACAAAGGTCAGTGAACTCAGGGTCGATAGCAAATACAGCTTGCTTGGTCAGCGATGTGCGAATGCCCATAGGCGTCAATCCCTCTGCGATAGCAGCAGTTGGAACCGCATAGCCAAACCGGTTCTGGGAATGGGGGTGAATATGTCTGAGCATTCTGTTGACAGGGTTGCCTTGGAGTGTGGATGGCAGTCCACATGGATGACCGAGGATGTCACGACCTATGCCAGGCGTAGAGCGAGAGCAAGGCAGTCCACTGAGACGCAGGGACGTCTCAGTTTCAATCCGAGTCCTGCTCCAGCTGCCCCGCCAACGGTTCCGCCGTCGGAAGGCAGAGTGCCAGACGTGGTCCGTTCTGGTCCTTTGCCAACGACTGCTCCTAGTTCCAATCCAAGCCAGGCTGTGGGTCGCAGCCCGGCTGGGGAACAAGGCAGAGTGCCGATTCAACAGCCGCCTGCCTCCCCTCATGCCGTTCCGGGTTCCAATGCAAGCCAGGCAACCGAAGGCAGCCAGGCTGCAGGAAGTGAACAAGACAGAGTGCCGAGGGTTGTGGAAGGCAGAGTGCCAGTTGATGGGAATGCTCCTGCCATGGATGACGATGGTCTAGCGCCGGCAGAGGCAGAGATCAGGCCCGATCAGGAGATCGTCATGCCTCCTGCAGAAGTGACCACTGCACCTCAAACAGTTGAGTTGCCAGGGCCAGACACCTCCACGAACAGTGACTCGACAGCTGGTGCTGACGTGAATGCCGTTGTGCCCTTTGCGACACCCAAGTCGAAAGCCAAAGCAAAAGCCAAGGGCAAGTCGAAAGCCAAGGCCAAGTCCAAGGCCAGGGCGACGGCACCAAACACAGAGTCGCAGGACGAGGTCGCAGTCGAGGTCGATGATGAGGTCATGGCCGAGGCCGGGGCCGAGGTCGAGGCCGGGGCCGAGGTCGAGGCCGAGGTCGAGGGCGAGGCCGACGACAGTGCCTTCTTTGAGGAGGAGGAGGAGGATGCTCCGAATGAGTCGAGCAGACCTGCGAACCGGTGGAACCAGGACCTCTGTGTCATTTGCCATTCGGAGATGCACCCGGGCCAGGCAGGCTGGTTTCGTTTGCCTTTGGTTAATGAACCATTGATAGTGGTGCCTGTCCTGTTTGTACATTCCACTAATCCTCAGAACAGTACCTCTCACATGACGTGTCTTTTTCTGTTGCTTCCCTGGAATGCAGGCATTGGAAGCGCTATCGTGTGGCCACCTCTTTCACAGCGAATGTATCAATCGATACTGTGAGTCGACCGGGCGGAACAAGGCCACCGCTTGCCCTCTCAAGTGTGCGAGCTCAGCCTCTATGGCAAGGTTCTTTTTGGGTCCGAGGGGGTCCACGGGAAGCAATGCCCCTGTTCCTGTCGAAGATGATGCTAATGATGTGGACGCAATCGTTCAGGAAATACAAGCTCAACTCGTTGACGACCGCACTCGTGAAGAGGAAGCTCCTGAGGTCAACGACCCCGTGGTGGACTGATTGCGTCGACAAGGTGGCTCGGTAACAAGGCAGAGTGCCACAATAACTGGCTCATGTGTATGTGTTGTCGGTGATGTGGCCTCGAGTCTTATTAATTTTGGAGGTGTGGCAATGCCATTGTCACAGACATGTTTCTGAAGGCGGAGTGCCATGGGTTGTAACATGTGTTCCATGATCATTATGTATTGACATGATTGTGTTGCCTTGTGTTGCATTATGCCATCAGGAATGTATGTCTCTTTGTAATCCCAGGCGGTCTGTCGATTTCACAAGGATACTGCAGATGCCTGTGGACAAATCCGCGCCAAAGGCAGGATCCAACCTGTCCTAGAACACCAGTTGGGAGGGACCCAACAAAGGACCACGGAAGTCTGCAATGGGGTGCATCCGTGTTTAAAAAAACATATGGCCTTTGAAGGGACACCATCCCCATACCGCCCCACAGGCCCTGCAAAATCTTAGAAGACATTTGTGACACTTGTGGCATGCCCCGGAAAAATCTTATTGAATCTTATTGAATCTTATTGAATCTTATTGAATCTTATTGAATCTTATTGAATCTTATTGGTCCATCATTTTTAAAAGGGACACGACTCCAGATCGCCCCAAAAAATCTTATTGAATCTTATTGAATCTTAGAAGACATTTGTACAATTGTGGCCTACCCCGAAAAAATCTTATTGAATCTTATTGAATCTTATTGAATCTTATTGAATCTTATTGAATCTTATTGAATCTTATTGAATCTTATTGAATCTTATTGAATCTTATCGGTTTTACAAGGGACACAGCCTCCAGCTCGCCCAAAAAATCTTATTGAATCTTAGAAGACATTTGCAGGATTGTGGACTACCCGAAAAAATCTTATTGAATCTTAGTGTTCGGGCCATCACGTTTTGAAGGCACACCGACCCTGTACCAGACAATTGCACACATGTAGCATCCCCTCCCAAAAGTCTTGTTGGAGCTTATTGAATCTTGGGAGCTAGTTATACAATATCGAATCCCATTGAATCGGCACAGTCCAGCTAACCCAACCAAATCCCTACGAGTAGTAACACATCTTATGATTAAGCATAAACTAGGTGGCACTCTGCCTTGAAGTACCTTTAAACCATGGACCTCCTTAAAACCTAAAACCCTGAAGCTCTTTTAAACCCTAAACCGTTACTGTGTGTGGTAAGTTTACACATAGACCTAGGTATATGTATAACATACATACATACATATAGATATATGTATGGATTATATGCATACACTTATTATTGGGCATACTGCTTTCGAACATTAAACTACATCATCTATTAATAGCACTCTGTCTTCAAATATGTGTTAATCTAATGATCATGTGCATAAATGCTTGTGTCGTCCAGTGGAACCTATTGCATGTGGTATTGAAACGGACATGACAATCAACTTCTAGTACCTGTTCGTACTATCCAACACATATAGTTGCTTGCAGCTTGTTGGATCAAAGATATTTAAAGTTAAGCACCATGGCACCGAAACCGAAGGCCAAACCGGCAGCAGCGGGGAGGATCGGCCGGGTGAGGACTCCGAAGCGACGGCCTCGTAGAGTGCCGCCAACCGGTGTGAATGGCATTGGTGAAGAAGGTGGTGGGGCGGGAGGCAGAGTGCCAGGGCCACAAATGGGTCCGCCGCCACCAACGCCTGTGAATCGGCCACCTTACCCACCTGGCCCAAGACCTCCCGCCCCTGCGCGACATGAGTTTGAGATTGCCCAAGCTGTGGCAGACGCGTTGGACATTATGGAGACCCCGATCATGATCAACTTCGAGCCGGATGTGGTTACTGTTAGGGAGGGCCGCATTGTTCTGGTCACCCTTGAGAACTTAACCCCTGAAGAGATGCAACGTCGGCAGTTGGGACGGCGAATTTGTGCCATGTGTTTCAATGCTCCAGACAACCCGCCGCCACCAATAGTGCCGCCAAGGCCGATGCTTGAAAATGGCTATCCTGGCCCTAACAATAATGCCAACAGGGGAGCTACTGAAGGCAGAGTGCCAGAAGGCAGAGTGCCGGAAGGCAGAGTGCCAGATGAGTTCGAAAGTGGAGTTCGTGGTCAAATGTTTTTTCGTTTGGAATCTCGCCCGGATGCCTGGTTGACTGGGCCATCTCGTGCCGAAGGTGAGATTCACGCCTCAGACTCAGATGTGATTGAGGAAGGTGTTCGAGATGTTCGTCTTGGTGAGCTTGGAGGGCGGGGTCGTTTGGGTATTGATTATGGGCACATCTCAGAAGAAGACCCGGACTGGAGTCAGCGCGGCTCAGCTGATGATGGAGCCCCCTCAGATGTGGAGGAAGGTGAGGAGTCAGATGTGATGGAGGAAGGTGAGGAGTCCGACTCTGAGGCTTCTTCCACTAATGCTGTTTGTCAGATGGAAGACTGATTAGTTTAGCTCACCAGCAAAGACTGCATAGAAGGCAGAGTGCCAATGCAGAATCTGCCTGACAAGTGGCTGCCACCTCGGTGGTCTCGCAATCGTCGAGTGATATGGATGGACTGCTGTGTGCGGTACCAGAAAAACGAGAATCGAGTGAGGGGCTGCCAGTGCTGTATTTGATTGCTTGAGCATGAAGTCATGGTCTGCAACAACTATGCCACATGTGAATTTCAACGAGTGATTGCATCATGTCTGTCTCATCCTTGTGTTGTGATGGATCAATCGACTCACAAGTGTGTCAACTGCTGCATGCGCTGGTTCACAATTATGTTGTTAATTCGAACACTCTTGAGGTTAAGGTGTTACACTTTCCTGGGTAAGACAGAGTGCCATGCACAATGCAATTTGGAGTGCCATGTCTGCAGCAGCAGATGACCCGACTGAAACAAGAAGAAGACTGTTAGCAGACATTCGGCGGCATTTTGATGCAAACATCGCACTGGAGAAGAGATTCTTGGCCATTTCGAGAGGACAGGATGTTCTGCGCCTTTGCGAAGTTGACCCGTCGCTTCTGGAGTTACATAATGAAGGTCCTTATGAAGTTCTGCCTGAGTGCAACTATGATGTGATTCTTGAAGCCAGTGGGTTTTCCTGGATGATATCAATCTGGCAACAAATGTTATCAGAAACTTTTCCCATCATGACTTCGTGGCCATGGAAGAAACAGATGAGATTCCTCATCCACTTTTGTCATTGGAAGCGGAACATAAGGCAGAGTGCCAGGTTCCACTTCCTGGAGATCTTTGCAGGGCAGGGCAACCTCAGTCGGGAGATGCTCCGTGCTGGCTGGCAGGGGCTAGCCTTGGACATCAGGTACGGCACAGCTCATGATATTCTTTCTGTGAGAGGACTTCGCCTGGCTGTCAATGCTGTGTGTCAAACACACAAACACGGCCTGGTGTGGTTTGGAACTCCATGCTCTTCCTTCGTCCAACTCTGTAAATACAGTACTGGAAGGTCCATTGCCCATGACTGGATGGGAGAACCTGAGCGATCGCTGGCATGCCAAGAAGGCAATCGTTTCATGTATGTGACGCTGCTGTTGACTTTGCTCGCGGCTTTGAATGACAACCGGTTTGTGATCGAGCAGCCTTGCTCCAGCATGCTGTTCGACATTTCAATCGTCGATCGTGTCATGGGAATGATCCAGGCTATGAAGGTCAAAACCTATGGTGGTGCCTTCGGCCAGCCCATCCTGAAACCGCTTCAACTGTGGAGCAACTGTCAGCACATCAATGGTATGTGGCGCAGCTATCCTTCCCATGTCAGAGGAAGTGCTGGTTGCGTTGATCGAGATGGTGAGAAGTTCACCGGTCGTCCTGAAGTTCTTCAGGTGTCAGAGGAGTACACCCCGGAGTTCGGCAAGGCTGTGGCCTTTCATATGATGAGTGATGTCCCAACATGAATTGTAGCTGAAGGCAGAGTGCCAATAAGGCAGAGTGCCATAATTCTCTAGAGTTAAATGAGCTTGCTTCATCTTTCGACATTCTGTCTTGTTGGTATTCTGCTTTCCAATGTTGGTACTGGGTTGAGCCCTGGACCCCGTCCGTTCCCTCCACGAGGTGCCGAGGAAAATCCTCGCCGCCTCGTGGAAGGATCTGAGTGATCCGAGCTGGTGCAGCTGTGCCATGAAAATGTAGAGAGCTTCAGTCACTCCGTGATCAGATGTGTTTGTCGGTATTGTCTCAGTTCGTATGCTGCTGTCGTGCAGGTGGCAATGACCTGGTTGGTGTCTCGACCTCCAGTTGCAGGCATCGGTGGCCTGTGTTAATCATTCCATGTGGTTGTCAGTTCAGTGCCATCTGCGATAGTTTCCTGTCTCAAGTTCGAGTGACATGATGTGGCTGCTGACATGTCATCGTGAGTCTTTGGGTTGATTTCTTAAGAATTCAGTGTGTTGTGAACTGGGGCTTGTTACACAAGTGCAGGTGTGTGTCAGTATTTAGTAAGATTCAAGTACAGTGTTGCTTTGGAGGATTTCGGTGATGCTTCTGAAACTGTGGGTCATGCTATTGCTCCGTGATGGGCAATTGCTTAACTTTGAAAATGATGCAAAACTGCCAGCGAGAGCAGCTTGGCTCTCACAGGGCGAACTGTGGTGGCGTCTGGACTTGTTTTTCGATGAGAGCAACAGGAACGGCTCAGAACGGCGACAGTACCACAAATGGTACAACTTCTTCAGTGATCTTCTCAGGAAGACCCCCTTGGCTGCGAACTGGGGGTCACATGTGCAAAGTCAAAAAGGCAGAGTGCCAAACCCTGATGCTGTACAGGAGGATGTGGCATCTTCCACAGCCTTGGCCCGATTCATGTTGCAAGCCTCCTTCGACACAAGGACAGACGCCCACAGGGAATGGTACAAGAGAAAACTGAATGATGCTATGGTACGTGTGTGTGAAACTATCAGTGATGAGCCTCTGGTCATGCAGTTGGATGAAGGCAGAGTGTCATGGTTTCTTAAATCAGCTGGGTTGGTGTCAGGCTTTGCCGCTTGGATGATGAAGTCGCTGGCAGGCAACACGTCCCGATCTTTGCGTCAGCTTTGGGAATCTATGTTCACTGCAAGGACGCTGTCTTCATCTCTCCGAGATGAATCTGAAGGCAGAGTGCCACGAGATTGGGAGGAGGTTGAAACTAGCATCTACGACATCATCGCCTTTGCAACCATGGCAAAAAAACACAGAGCGCTTCAACCGTCGGGGCAGGCTCAGGGATTTGCCAA